>JAHHUM010000416.1:12479-238589 GCA_036173005.1 Crenichthys baileyi | reverse complement strand
CTTTGGGCATAAGCAAATCTGTCAATTTCTATTAGAATAGGTACATTCCTGATGTATTCTATAAAATCTCAAACTTTTCGCAGCACGGAGCTGTAGAGTTCCCAGAATCATATTCAATAAATTATATAATAGAATAGAATATAGAATAGAATATAAATTCTGATGGAGCTTGTTTTTTTCAGAATAAAAGTACCTTTTAAAAATAAATATTCTTAAGCAGGTATTAAACATACATTTCATTAAGCTCATATCTCTGTATTGAAATTTATTTTTATTTATCGGTCTAATCTAATCTTAAATGTTGTTTCCCATTAGCTGTAAGCAGAAAACCATCATAATAAACATAATAAATAGCTAAGTGCGCACATTGCGGCATGGTCGGTAAGATGTGTCCCATTACAGAGATCTCCAATTCATACCCAAATTTCTAAGTATTACATTTTGAGAAACAGCTAAAACTACAAAGGTACAAAATGGTGAAGGGGTGAATTGACCAGCAAATATTAGGAGCATCTTAGCTTAATGTGTGCATGTGTTTGCTTTCATTTTTTAGATTTTGCTGGATGCTATGAGAGTATGCAATATAAAGACACATCAGTGAGTGGGCAATTCCTCTGCGATGAAATGAGCATTCATCTGACTGCGCACATGGCGCACATGGCCAATCCAGTGCTCTGTATTTCTTCATAAACCACCTTTATAAATGACCTGTTGATTGTTGATTTAGCTGAGTCTGGGGGGGAAGGGTTAAAAATGATAGATGCTGCTCCCCTGCTTTCCCGTGAGCATGTGGTTGTGGAATGAATGTGATTTTACTCCACAAGGCATAGCCCAAAGAAACACACCGTGTCGACAGCTGTCGCAGCCACCTTATTAAGGTGATTAAATAAAAACAGTGGGAATGGGGGTGGCCTTCTCTTCGGCTAGACAGGGACTTTGAAGTCTGGCTTGTGTTTTTTATTTTGAGATTAATGTTGTGTCACATTGGCCCTCAAGTCACTTCTGGGAGAAGGTGAGAAATGTAGGTCAGGACATTCTTCCAAAAGAAAACAACACAAAATAACAAGTAGAAATGAAGTAACCTTACAACTAAGTACTTGGAGGAATTTTTTTTTTCTTGAAGGGACCGTCAAGGGACCATAAATGTTCAGGATAAATACCATTTATTGCAAAAATGCTTTGATTTATTTGTCAGAGGCAAATATTCTCTCTTCTATATATAATGTTTTATCTGCTTCCTGCTTCTTCTTAAAATGGATTTAAAGTTTCAAGAAGTTTATGGATTCCTGTGGAATAAAAAAGCCATATGAAGAAGCTGTATGTCAGGCAAAGCTGCAATTAGGCTGGCATACGTCAGCTGACAGGGATGTTCTGAATACCAATAGGATACATTCTCTTTCATTTTACAGACTTACAGCTTTAATCCAATGAGCTTTCTCTTCTGGAGCTCAACCACCATAGTCAAGTTGTCTCTGTAGATGCTGGGAGCCAAGACAAATTATGTAATCTAAGCCGTGTGTTTTCCTACTCACCACCATGCCAGTCTTGAGAAGAAGGTAATGCACTGTCTGGGTTACATCAGCAGCATGGATCAGGTTGTGGTAGGGATTTTTATGTTTGCTATATCCGACTTCCAGGGCTTCCACAAATGACACTACGGCAGAGATCGGAATCTGAAATGTACAAAACGACAAGCATTTGTGAGGTACAAATACAAATGCAGTCAGAAACATCCTAAAACCAACTTTTGATTTAAATGCGACTTAATAGGTGCAGCGTCAGAAACTGATGTCATAAAATCGTCTATCAGAATAACATGCGCTAAGCAAATTATGATTACATATTCAGATCTGCCTTATAGCCTGTGTCATTTACTGCCAGATGCTATCAGTACCAGTGGATTCTCGTCAGCTATTACAAGCTGTGGAAAATGAGCTGCACAACTATTACACAAGATGAAGTGTGACTAGACCCCACTATAAAATTATCATTGCTGGAAGAAAACAATACAAACTTGGTCTTAAGGGACAGAAATTGTATGCTTGCTTTCATCAATTTGGGGAGGTTGAAGGTTCTTGTCAGTACTGAGGAGCGCTTCTGTAACGTTGTTTTAATGGAACAAAACTATCAATGACCTGTGGTGCAGAATGTTACACCTTTGGGACTTTACCTTGAAACGACTTATGAGATCATATCTTGTGAGCAACTCGTAGAATATGAATTTCAGAGCATGATCCCCGCTGGCCTCATTTAGGGCAAACACATCAAATGACCATTTGTCAACATTCTGTGTAGTAGAGAAAAAAATTTAAAGGATTAAACTTTAATTCTCAAACAATATACTGTGACTTACAAGTAGTAATACTTCAGGTGAAAGGCCAACAAAAACTTGGGCATAAGTGTGAAGTGGAAGGAATAGGAAACATTATTTTTATTTTGTGTGGCAAAAAGCTAAAAAGTATGACATGCTATCATATTTAGCCCCCATTGACAATGATCCCCCTAAATAAAACTCAGTGAAACCAACTGAGTCTGTGACCCACTATGGAATAAGCGGTAGAAAATGACTGACTGACTGACTGAAACCAACTGGCTTCAGAGGCCATCTAATTTGTAGTCCATTAAAGTCCATATGGAATCCTGGGAGAAAACCTAATGAAGACTGTGGTGGAGTTGTTGTCCACCTGGACGACAGGCAGAACTACAATGTAATTTGGATCAAAGCATATTTATGTGCTGGAATGGTCCTGTCAAAATCCAGACCTATTTCTAGCAGCATATCTACTACCAGGATCCAAAATTGCTGTTCACAGACACTTTCTATCCGATCTGACTAAGCTCAGACTATATAAGAAGAATGGGCCAAAATTTCAGTCACAAAGCTGATAGAGACAAAGCTCACAATACATGCAACTGCAACTCTAGCAAAAAGTTGTCTTAATGAGGGCTGAATGGACACCACACTGTACAAAATACATGTGAAAACAATGTACTTTTTTATCCATTTCACACTAGTCCACTAACTGTGTTGACCTTCCACATAAAATCTCAATAAAACAGATTGAAGTTTCTGTTTGCAACATGACAAAACGTGGAAATGTTCAGGGTATAAGCTTAGGAAATTGTGCTCTTATAGATTATATTGCATTGGTTTTTGATGTTTTGTTTTTGCTTTTGTATGTATGTACATGTTAATACCTTGAGCACAGATATGACAGATGCAGGGTAGCTGAGCCCCACCATATTGGAGGTGCGTCGGTACATCCTGTTTGGATGAGATAAAGACATCAAATGCAGAGCCCTGCTGAGTGGAAATATCTTAGAGAACACAGTGCCCCTAAACCAAAGCTTGGGATGAACCCCACCAAGACTAAACCTTAAACTCAAGACAACTCAGACTGAAAGAGTGATAAAAGAAAAGTTCATTTGCAATTAAGTGAATACTGCTGCAGGTTTTTCCATATGAAAAAAACAGGTTTATAATACTAGAGTAATCCTCCATAAAATTAGTGATGGCATTAGGTACAAAACTGCATTTTCCAACAAGTCAAACTTTGATGAATTACTGTAAGATATGATACAATTCCATTAAAGCAACAGAACTGCTGTTGCTTTTTTGTCTAGAAAATGGTAAATGCCATTTAAAATTTACATAAATACAGACAACTTAGACTGCAACCCACAGTTCCCCTTTGTCACACTCATCTTTTTTCTTCCAGTATTATTTTATTGTAACAGTTGAGTGCCTTCTAAAAATCTGAATTAGGAATGATTTTAGCTTACATACTTTTGGCTTACTGATATAAGCAAATGTTTGTTGCATGTTACTGTGTGATAAAGCACAGCCTTGTAGGGAGAGCTGTCTGACTTGTTGTGATTAGCCAGGCTTGCCAAGGCTGTAATAATGCACCACTGGCTCAGGTGATGCTGCATACATGTTGAAAACAGCGATTTTGAAAGGTAAAAGGTACAGCTTCAAATTCAGAATCATTACTCCTATTCCAGGTTACCAGATGTTGATGTTAACCTTAATTTAAACACAATTTTAATTATGCCATCTATTTTGTGAAGTGCACCATTTTATTCTGTGATTACATGCTATACAGCCGAGATGGTGTTCTCAGTCTTGGTAGCTTACCTTTCTCCCTTTCCTCCAAATGTAATATAGGTTATTATGGCAAACTATTTCAAATTAAGAAACAAGCTACATTTGCTTAGGAAGCATGTTTTGAATATTTAGCCTAGCTGGTTAATAATGTTGTTAATATTAATGTTATGCTGAATTTTGACTTGAATCATTGCAAGCATGTAGATGCACAAAGGAAGAAAAATCAGTTTAAATAAAAATATGTATTGTAGAATATCCAGGTCCTCGATCCTTGTCAATCTTTTAGTGTTTTTCTTGTTCTTTATGCTGCCTTTTTAAAAGTTATTTTGACTCCAACAACTTAAGTTTACTAATAAACATTTTGCAGCTATTCTGCCTGCCTGATTTTTGTGTCTTGCTCCACTGTTACATGTATGACATTTTACTACTTATTACACACACACCAGAGGTCCATGAAATTAACAAAATTGTGCAAACTTTTTGTATGATGTACTAAGAATATTTTTTTCTAGACAATGTTGGTCATACCTTAGACCTTTTTTTAAAAACAAAAAGATGTAAATTCATAATAAAGTTAACATAAAGAACAGTCTGACTGATTAGCATAAAGCCAATAAAACGTTGCCACGCAAAATTAGTCTTTTTTCGTGTAGTTTTTACCTACAGTCACAGTGTGGATGAATTTTGTCCTTACTCATGTTTTATGCAGAGCCAAATTAGAGATGTTGATAGAATGTCTTTAAGTTCCTATAGGCAGCAAGTGATAGATTTGCAACTCAAAGTGACCGCCCATGTGAATTATTTATGATCTGCCACTGCATGTTTGTTTGTGGTTGGGGAAAATGCTTTAGTACATCGTGTTAACTATACCTCTCAACAAAAATTCCAGCCTGAACAGCGTGGACAATGCTCCGGAAACGAGGTTTTTCTTCATTTCGCCGCAGCATCAGGCCCATCTGCCTGGTAAAGGTGGAGGCCAGCCAGTCTCGCACCTCTGAAGGCACAGACTCTGACTGGATGTCACTGAGCTCATCTTCTGTGTCCACCAATCGCCTGGATGAAGAGATGGAAGTACAAGACAGAAAAAAACACCGCAAAGGACAAAAATCAGATAGATGAAGACACTTACAGGGTAGTGAAAGATTCACTGTGGATAAAACACAAATTTTTAGACCTGTCAATCAAATATATCACCTCTTATGTAAATTCCAAGCATCACAGAAATCCCACAAAGCCTTATACAAATCCTAGTGGGTGACATAATTCTCCAAAGCTTCACTAACATGTGTACAGGATCAAAAGCAAAGCCTGTTCATGTTCAAAAAAAGCATTCACATCACTCTGATAAGGATGGTGCTACATGAATTCTGCACTTGATAGTTCATTATCCTCTCTCTTGGACTGGAGTCAACCCATTGCTGACCCTAATCTGTTTGAATCTAGATGATGAGAGGTTTACATAATTCCCAAACCCTGGTCATAGCTCATATTTTGAACTGTCACTCATCTATTGACATTTATAGACCAAGTTTATTTCATAACTTCAATTATACTTGAAACAGACTTTCAAACATACAGCCAAATTTGTTTTTCTGTCAGTCATTTAAATGTAAGGTCTTGTTAAAAGTACATACCATCTGCCCACGTTAGCCATGCAGACATTCGGTGGTGCAAGAATTGAAAAAAAAAAAAGTAACAAAAAAAAACTTTAACATAACAATTGCTATAACATAGAAAGACACACACATCTCCACAGCTCCAAAATAACTAAATAAATTGCAATTAATCCTTCAATCATTATTAATCATACAAAGGTTTTTGTATTGTAGTTGTTTTGTTTGCAAATCTGACTTTAAATCGTTTTCATCTTAAGAAATTCAATGACAATGTAATAGGATTTAGGGATCTAAAATTAAATTACTAAAGATGAGTGAATTGTCTTTAAAAACAAAATTACATCTTATTCAAGTTAAAATTAGCATCGGTGTCCAGATCCAGCAACTACCAAGCATTAAAAATATTATTCTGAGTCATAGCTCACTGTGAGTCCATTGTTACAGTATTTCAGTTCTGTTTTTATGTGCCTCTTTCAATTTATGAGAAAAATATTTTGGCATAAAAATGTACCAGTCCGTGTTTTTAAAGAACACGATTTTGAGATATGAATATGAAGCATACTGTAGGAGTAAGTAGACTTCTTTATACAATATTATTGAGTTGGATAGTTGTTGAGTTCCTTAGCTATTGAAATACTGACATTTTCTCGTGTTATGTTGTGTGATACTGTACGTAAGACAGTCGTTTTTTTCTATTTACATATTGGGTTTAGAATCTCTTCGGACATATTTTGCGAAAGAAAGCTGAGTATTTGGTGCAGAATATTGTTTCAGCTCAACTGGCACAAATCTTGAAGCTGTTGGGTTTATATTTACACTGGAACCTACAGGTGCATCTCAATAAATTAGAAGATAATTGAAAAGTTTATTTATTTCTGTAAGTCAGTTCAAAACGTTAAATTCAAGGGAAATCCCAAAATTCTGTTCCAAGAGGTGAAAATTCAAATATTTAAAGAGAGCAATAAAAAAATGATTTTATTAATAGCTATATTAAAGCCTATGCATTCATTTTGGTGACTGCTCACTTCACAGCTGTCCAGCAGACGGCCACTATGACCCTTTATAAGGGTGAGCCACACAAGCTCATTAATAAGAAACTGGCTGTTTAAGAAGTTCTGTATCCTGGTACATCACTGGAAAGTCAAGTGTAGAGGAAAAAGGTGTGGTAGAAAAAGGTGCAATAGCAACAGGGATCAACGTAGAACTAAGAGGATTGTGAAGCAAAGCTTATCAAAGAGTTTTGGGGGCAAATCACAAGGCACTGACTGTAGCTGGAGTCAGTACTTCAAGAACCACGATACACAGAGGTTTTCCAGGGCATATAGCCAACTACATTCACATTTTTGTGCTAAGCCCCTCCTGAAACCTGAGACGTCAGAAGAGTCTTTACTGGACTAGGAGAAAAAAAGACCTGACAGTTGGCTAGTCGACCAAAGTCCTTCTTCAGATAAAAATAAATTTTGCGTTCACTCTGTAATAAAGCACTTCCACAGAGCCTTGTAGTGGAGAGGCACAGAATCCAAGTTTGAGGTCCAGTGAGAAGTGCCCACAGTCAGTAATGATTCGAAGAGTCACATCATCTACTGGTGTTGGTCTACTGTTTTTCCAACATTAGCTAAGGCTGTGCTAAGTCCAACATTAGCACAGCCCTCTACGAGGACATTTTAGAGCACTTCATGAATCCTTCTCCTGGAAAGCTTGATAAAGATGCTGATTTCATTTTCCAGCAGGACTTGGCACCTGCCGACACTATCTAAATAACCAGTACTTGCCTTAAAGGCAATGGTAGCACTGTGCTTGACTGTAGAGTAAAGTTACCTGACATGAACCCCACAGACAGTCTATGGAGTATTGTCGTGAGGAAGATTGGAAACACCAGACTCAACAATGTAGATGAGCTGAAGGCAGCTAATAAAGCAACCTGGGCTTCCTTAATATCTCAGCAGGACTCGCAGCTGATCTCCTGCCATGCAGCACCCATACGGTGATTCATGCAAAAGGAGCCACAACCAAGGAATAGGCGCATATTCTGTAAAGTAGATGAATATACTTTTCAGTCAGCCTAGATTTCTTTATTGAAAATCCTTTTTTTTTTCTTTAAGGTTATATTCAAATTTTCCAAGAACCTGAATTTTGGATTTTATTTTAGAAGTGACCCATAGTTATCAAAATTAACAGAAACAAATATGTCTTTATGTACAAACAACTTACTGAACAAATTAAGTTTTTTGATAATATTCTAAATAATTAAAATGCAGTTTTATATAAGAGACTGTATTGTTTTGAGTGATACAATATCCAGTGTTTTAATGGACATTAGACCAACTTTTGTAGATATCTTCTGGTAACTAGTACTGGACCAAAGGCAAGGTATTTACTTTAGATTTTGATTCATACAAAGCAGACATTGAAAGCAAAACCAAACAGTAAATACAATTAATACATTTGTTTTTAAACAATAAAAAAAACAGTCAAAAGAATATAATCCTTGGTCACAATACAGGGCCATCTCATAAAAATGAGAATATGAAAAAGTTTCTTTTTTGTCACTCATTTCAAAAACTGAAACTCAAATTATATAGATTTATAAATTTGAAGAGTATGGCTTACAGATAATGAAAAACTAAAACTCAGTGTCTCAGAAAATTGGAATATAATAAAAGATGAACGAAAAAGGATATTTTAAACAGAAATGTCAGGCCTCTGAAAAATATGTTCATTTCTATGCACTACTACATGGCTGGGCCTTCTTTTGCATGAATTACAGTGTGGCATAAAGGTAATCAGGCAATGAAAGTGGCGCCCCAAATCACCACTGAATGTAGAAACGTCATACTGAACTTAAGCCACATGGATTCTGTGCCTCTCCACCTTGATTTCCAAGTGAAATGCAAACTTTACTTCTATGAAGATGCTTGGATACAACACTTTGTGGACAACCAGCATCTTTACCGTAGACCTTTAGTGGCCTACCCTCTGTGTGGAGGATACCAATGACCAATGTTTTCTGAACATTTGTTAAGTCATCAGTCTTCACTATGAATGTGTAGCCTACTGACCCAGACTGAGAGACCATTTAGAGGCTCAGGAAACAGTGGCAAGTGTTCTATATTAATTAGCTAATTAGGGTTTGACCCACTGATTTTTGTGATTTTATTATCTTTAAGCCATACTCATCAACATTATGCATAGATTTCACTCTATGCATAATTCACTTTCTGTAATAAGTGACAAAAAATATTGACCTTTTTCATAGTATTCAATTTTTTCTCTTTGGAATTTAAGGTATTTATTTAAAATAATGATAATTAAAAGGACTCAAATGCTCTATAAAATTCACCAAATTCTATTTTAAAGATCATAAAAATGTGCTGAAACAGCAAAAATGCAACAAAAGTGCTAAAGCGTTCCACAGTAGATGACTTATTTGAGTAGTGTAGTAATTATTAGGAACACAAATAGAACAAGAATAGAAAGAAAAAAATATCTAAAAGTTTAATCTGAATCCTAAGGTTGTTAGGAGATAAAACCTAATATGAATGAGACTCTAACCAAAGAGAAACAAAATAGTTCAAGTCAATTTCTATAATAGTTAGTCATTAGTATTGCATGGTCTGGCAATTGAAAAATCAAAGAATGAAGCATGCTAAACTTGACCCCCTGTAGAGTATTAATGTTCTTCTTACCTTGTCTCCTCAATGTAAACGGATTCAAGCACCGATGCTGCATACTCTAGGTTTTTCTTGAGGTCAGCAAGGGAAGCCTCTCCTCTCTCCAGTTGCTTCACCAGACAGCGTAATCTAAAACAGAGATCCAGCAGTCATTGAATAAATAGGATTATGCTCATGCCTTACTTACATGATAAATTAATTTCAACTGATATTAGATTAATCTTGTTTGGGTTCACTGCATCAAGGAATGCTTTGCCTTGTCAAAATACAGCTCTCTTCTCTGTTGAAAATAAGCAAATAAACACAATAAAATCAATAAAAAATATAACAGTGTGCTGACCTATGCCAGTCACTTTGTTCTGTCCTAATATTATCTACATAAATGTCACTAAGAATGACTGTATGTCAATAACAAGCATGGATTTGAGTGATAGGGCAACAGAGAACTGGGCGATAAATGTATCTCATTCTCTTTGGCCCTGTAATCAGTGTTTAATGTCATAATAATAAAAAAAACCCTCCTTTTGTTTCTCCTATTATGGCTGCAACTTAAATACTTTAAGTTTGTTTGACACTATGAAATAGGTTCTTCTTAAATGATATGCAAAAGTAAAGCGATTATACAGTGCCTTGCGAAAGTACTTGGCCCCCTTGAACTTTTCAACCTCTTGCCACATTTCAGGCTTCAAACATAAAGATATAAAATTCTATTTTTTTGTGAAGAATCAGCAACAAGTGGGACACAATCGTTAAGTGGAATGAAATTTATTGGATATGTCAAACTTTTTTAACAAATAAAAAAATGAAAACTGGGGCGTGCAATATTATTCAGCCCCTTTACTTTCAGTGCAGCAAACTCACGCCAGAAGTTCAGTGAGGATCTCTGAATGATCCAATGTTGTCCCAAATGACTGATGATGATAAATAGAATCCACCTGTGTGTAATCAAGTCTCCGTATAAATGCACCTGCTCCGTGATAGTCTCAGGGTTCTGTTCAAAGCGCAGAGAGCATCATGAAGACCAAGGAACACACCAGGCAGGTCCGAGATACTGTTGTGGAGAAGTTTAAAGCTGGATTTGGATACAAAAAGATTTCCCAAGCTTTAAACATCCCAAGGAGCACTGTGCAAGCAATCATATTGAAATGGAAGGAGTATCAGACCACTGCAAATCTAGTAAGACCCGGCCGCCCCTTTAAACTTCTCGAACAAGGAGAAGACTGATCAGAGGTGCAGTCAAGAGGCCCATGATCACTCTGGATGAACTGCAGAGATCTACAGCTGAGGTGGGAGGGTCTGTCCATAGGAGAACAATCAGTTGTACACTGCACAAATCTGGCCTTTATGGAAGAGTGGCAAGAAGAAACCCATTTCTCAAAGATATCCATAAAAAGTCTTGTTTAAAGTTTGCCACAAGCCACCTGGGAGACACACCAAACATGTGGAAGATGGTTCTCTGGTCAGATGAAACCAAAATCGAACTGTTTGGCCACAATGCAAAACGATATGTTTGGCGTAAAAGCAACACAGCTCATCACCCTGAACACACCATCCCCACTGTCAAACAAGGTGGTGGCAGCATCATGGTTTGGGCCTGCTTTTCGTCAGCAGGGACAGGGAAGATGGTCAAAATTGATGGGAAGATGGATGGGGCCAAATACAGGACCATTCTGGAAAACAACCTGTTGGAGTCTGCAAGAGACCTGAGACTGGGACGGAGATTCATCTTCCAACAAGACAATGATCCAAAACATAAAGCCAAATCTACAATGGAATGGTTCACAAATAAACGTATCCAGGTGTCGGAATGGCCAAGTCAAAGTCCAGACCTGAATCCAATCGAGAATCTGTGGAAAGAGCTGAAGATTGTTCACGAACGCTCTCCATCCAACCTCACTGAGCTCAGGCTGTTTTGCAAGGAAGAATGGGCAAGAATTTCAGTCTCTCGATGTGCAAAACTGATAGAGAAATACCCCAAGCGACTTGCAGCTGTAATTGCAGCAAAGGTTGGCGCTACAAAGTATTAACGCAAGGGGGCCGAATAATAATGCAGTTTTTTTCAGTTTTTTATTTGTTAAAAGATTTTGACACATCCAATACATTTCATTCCACTTCACGATTGTGTCCCACTTGTTGCTGCATCTTCACAAATTTTTTAATTTTATATCTTTATGTTTGAAGCCTGAAATGTGGCAAGAGGTTGAAAAGTTCAAGGGGGCCGAGTAATTTCGCAAGGCATTGTATTTAACATGTCTTTTTCTCAAAAGAGACATTCTGACTTTTTAAACACAAGCGAAAATAATAGGATGAAAATATGCATCAGAGACTACATTTCATTCGTATACATTTCCATAATGGTGGTATTTTACATGCTGGATCCCTGCCTGGATACATAATCAAAACTTAGCGAGTGTTACGATTATTAGCTCCACCTGAGTTTTTTTCTACTCTGATGAGTCAAAATGTCTGCTGTTTGATAGGCCAATTCTAAAAATCACACACCTTTGATGTAGGCAGACTCTGCTTGGGCTCATTTGCATGTGTTTACTATTTTAAAATAGATGTAGTTCAAGCAGTGCAGCTCCATGTGCTCCTGCGATGTTGCTTTTGACACCTTGACTAGCTGTATTTATTAAACTGCCTGTAAAACCAGGTCTGTGTCACAGATTTTACCCCTATCTGCTTTAGATCCAGTTTAGCATATTTTAAGGACTCACATCAATCAAATTATTTTCAATATAACTCATTTGTCATTCAGGTCTAATTGAAAAAGTCCAATTCAATGCAAACATTATTACGATACAGTAAAATTCAGTACAACTGTGAACCCAGGCAGTGTGGTTTTTAAGGCAAATCATCAGTCATATAAAATTGTATAATTACTGAAAATATCAAATACAAGCTGTACAATGATAATGTATCTGAGATAAAAAAAATCTGTGTGTTCAGTGATTCCCATATTCACAATGCCAAAAATAACATTGAAAGTAGCAGCCCCAATTAGCACACTGTCAGCTCTTGCTGTACACCACCTGTTGTTCTGTAGGTAGCGAGTTAATGCCCAGAGAGGTTACAGTTGATGATGAATTATTTAAAGGAGCTGCGGGTGATTTCCGATTAATTCATTGATCACTTACAGTCCCACAAAGCACCTGCCCACTCCCACCACCAAGTCTTAGCTACTAAGAATTTGAGTATTAGAAGGTTTAAAACCATTATCTGAGTGTAAATTGAATCTCGACAAATATGAAAGATATTCTGGGTGAAGAACACATAATGCATGTTTTGGACATCAATAGAATCATCCACTATTTAAATGATGAAAATAATACAGATAATCCTGTCTGACTTGTTCATATCTGGCAACCAGCTTAACAAAAGAAGGCACAAAACCCAACAAAAGCAAAATCGACAAAAGGTGTTCAGTATGTAAAACTAAATACATGGAATTGTATAAACTTAAAAACTTATACCAGTGTGGGACTGAATAGAGAAGGGATTAAAAAAATAAATAAATCCAGAAAAAAAGTTAAAAGGTTGACATCCTAACAATAAGAGAAGCCAAAACCAAGGAATAATAAATGTAACTGACAAAAAAGAATGTGAAAATGCAGTAGTTTAAAATGATGTTCCTAATCTTTGAATTATGTGTTAACATGCTTACAGTGGCCAATTCTCTATCGATACAATGCACAACTGAAATTATCAATAGAAAAGAAACCATTTTGCATCTACTTTGTTACAAATTAAAGCATTTTGAGAGGGTCAACCAATCCAATATCTGTTTTCTATCTTGCCATGATTGCTAGCATTTAAAAAACACACCTTTTGAGTGGGTCTAAATGTGAGGAGATGTTGTGAAACATCAAGACCTGTGATGTCTTTGAAGGATGTGTGATGATTTCAATGTGCTCAGTTTGTGAAATGTTTATGCATATTGGACATCAATAGAGTGGAATTCACAGTGTCCCAACACATTATATCTGGGTACATTACTGTTCCATGACGTTTCAAGGCTCAATAAGTGCCCCTAAATGGTCAAATACTTATTAACTAATATAAACAGACGCCATCACTGACAATCAGTCAGTGATGACTCACATTTCTATTTAAGTTTTAACAATGTCATGGCATCTGCATAGCATAGACTAAGTGATGCCATTATTGTGTCACTGCTGCAACATTTAGGTCGCAGTTAGATGGATTCCGTACCAGTGCTGCAGCTGTGGGGCTTACATGGATGGTATCGCTCATGAGGCAAAATTATTCAACATTTCCAAAAAAATGTGTGGCAGTCTGGTTTATGTGGTGATCAAATTGTGTTTGCTGCAGAGTTAGGAAGGCAATTTCTCATAGCAAAAGTCTTCCAATGCCATTGAAACAAAAGATTAATAACTGTGATAGAGGCATTACATCTTCTTACAAAATGCAAAAAAACAAAAAACAAAACATGTATACTAGATATTTTCCAAGAAACAGTAGCCACATTCACAGATCGCTTTGAAGTATCCCTGGCAAGATAATACATAAAGGCTAAACTGTAACACTAGGATCATTGTGCTTGTTATTTGCATGGCACTAATAATGGTTATTAAGAACAGCTGTGTTCGAGTAAGGTTAACTCCTTGGATAGAAAAACAGAGAAAATGCAACCATATATATTCTTGAACAAATCGTAAAATGCATAAGGTCTCAGAATAGATTTTTTCTGTGCAAGATGGCAATTTGTTTTGGCTTTCTGTCTCTGAGGAGTGGTTGTTTTGAGAGGTAATATTGAAAAGAAGAAATGAAAGCTCACAGTTTTGTCTCTCTAACAATAGCCTAGACAGGATGCCCAACCAATTATTTGTTCAAGGGAATTATTTTTCCATAGACTTACAGCATCCAGGGGTGCTTTCTATTGAGTGATTGCTTTTTGTGAGAGCACAAAAATGGAAAAAAAAAACATTTTTTGCATTGTAGTATGAAGGCCAAATAGGAATGTTTGACAGAACAACTCATAAATAAGCTTGGTAGAGGAAGCCCGAAGTTAAAACATGATTTTAAAGCAGTGAGGAGCTTCGTTCTATGATTGCCAATAAATGACACTGCCAACAAAAACAAAATCAGCCTCTTTCACCTGCTGCCATTGCCAGTGGAAACAATGCGCTGTGTTAATACCACAGGCCAGGGCCAAAGTAACTCCTGGGCATAAAGCCATCTGAATTATTCAGTTTAAGCCATTGAAAAGATGAGGGACTGACTAGTAGAAATTAAACTTTTCTTTGGCTAAAGACTTGACTTGAATTTGTCAATGCTTTTTAATTACATCCAACAAACAGCTCAGCCCTTTCATCACATGTTTTTACCATTTAAGCTGTAGGAAATTTACGTTGAGCTTTTATAAATATTGAGATTAGTATTAAGTATTAAGATACTGTAGTCCTTTAGGGTTAGATGTAACCCTTTACCTTTGCCCTATTTACTAAAATATATGCATAGAAAACTTCTTAGCTCAAACATTTATGTTGCTGGATCAAACCACCGCTCCCTCCTTCTCAGTCGTTGTGTCCATGAGCAAGACACATCACTTGCCTTGCCTGCTGATGGTGGTCAGAGGGCCTGGTGGCGCCGATCAAATGGCAGCCCTGCTTCTGCCCCAGGGCAGCTGTAGCCTACCACTGTCAGTGTGTGAATGAGTGTATGAATGAGTGGATGACTGATTGTAGACTAAAAGCGCTTTGGGGTCCTCTGAGTTGATAAAATGCTATACAAGTGCAGGCCGTTTACCATTTATCATTAATAAGTTAATTTATTTCAGTAATTAGTGACACATAGTGACATATTTTAATTAATTATTTCTGTGAATTTTAATGACTATAGCTAAAACAAAAATCTCAAAAAAAGAAGAAATAAAAGAATGGCTTTCAACTACGACTTGGTGCCTAATGTTAACGTGAAACAGCTGGTCAGTAGATTTGGTTCATCCATGGATGTCATAACTTAAGGTTTACCACAAAGAATGCTGCAGTTGTAGCCCATGTCTATCTGTGTGTGGTGGATTGTGAACAACTCACTCCAGCTGGAGTCCATACCTTGTGAAGCTCCCTCACACTCTTCAATGGGCTTTTATTTACAATCCCCTCAAGGTTGTGATTATCGCTATTTTTGCTGGAAAGAAATTTCGCTCAACTGTCTTGAGAATATTGCTTCTATATATACATGAGATCCAGTTGACAGAAGTGCGTAATAAAGTATGAAGATTGAAGTTAGTTTATAATGTATGGGACTTTCAACAAGTGTGTCAAAAAAGGCTCCTGTGAACAATACTGAGTTCATGTTTTGACATTGTTTAAAACTGTCAACAGGTAATGGTATACTGGGATATGAAATATATATAACATACCTACTGACCATATCATACTGACCTTTTCATCGAAATCCAATGAAAAGGTCAGTATACCCCTACAAATGAAGCTGGATCAAAATAGTTTTGTAAAGTCTTGAGTTAAAAGTAATTCCTGTATTTCTGGCAAATGATTTAAAGTAAGCACATGATTTGAGACTAAATATTTTACTGATATGTTTTAAACTTTTTTATAATAAATACCAGTGTATCCATGAAAATGCTTTCTTAAAAAATAATTGTATTTATAGGCAGAGAGATGGCACATAGTTATCTTAAAATTATGCTCAATTACAGGATAAAGTTGTCAGGAAGTCTCTTGGAGTTGGACCCAAATGCAAACAGGGAGTCAGAAGAAGAAACATTTAATGAATAAAACAAATGTACAACTAGGCATAAGGCAACGAAAGCTGGCATTGCCATGGACAGAGTAGGCATGAATGAACAGGATTCTCCAGCAGAGAGCAATGAGATCTGATAAGTATATTTGGTTCAGGGCGCATCCGTGACAGGGAGGCTGATAGGCATGACACAGGTGGACTGAATTAAGCTGATTACCTAATGGCTTTGGCAGAGATTAGAAACAAATAAACATGAATGAGATGAACAGAGATACTAATCTAACAGATGTATCATAAACGAAAATACACCATAACAGAATACAAGAATAAGTAAGAAACCACACTAATCAACTAATAAAGCACGGCCTGGAGAACATAATCATGATCAGAAACAAGAACCAAAAATAACAAAAAGATGCTGAAAACAACTCACAAAGAAAATCATAGCTAAAACATCTACAAATCATGACAAAAATTTAATGTAATATGTTTTGTGAGTAGATAGGGGCGACTGTGGCTTAGGTGGTAGGAGTCCGTCCTGTGGATGACTGAATGTAGTGTGAAGCGCTTTGGGGTCCTCGGGCTAGATAAAGCGCTATATAAGTACAGGCCATGTACCATTTACCATAATAAAATCAAGCTAAATAAATTTGGCTTCATCTCTTATCAGTCAGATGATAAGTGATGGTCACTGCCAGTCAGATGGCTTAAAGAAGGCTAGTGCACTGTTCTTTTGCATAGAAAAAAGCCAAATTTGGAGGTTCATAAAGAAAATCGAGCTGTGAGCTGTCTATGGATTTGCAGAGACGTCACTAATAATACGTCACAGGCGCTAAAATTCTATTCAGTTTTTTCAGTTTATTTACTCGTACTCGTACTCGTCGTCTTCCGCTTATCCAGAACCGGGTCGCGGGGGCAGCAGACTCAGCAGAGACACCCAGACGTCCCTCTCCCCAGACACCTGCTCCAGCTCCTCCGGGGGGAGCCCAAGGCGTTCCCGGGCCAGCCGAGAGACATAGTCCCTCCAGCGTATCCTGGGCCGTCCCCTGGGCCTCCTCCCGGTGGGACGTGCCTGGAACACCTCCCGAGGAAGGCGTCCAGGAGGCATCCGGTGTAGATGCCCGAGCCACCTTAACTGGCTCCTCTCGATGTGGAGGAGCTGTGGCTCTACTCCGAGCCCCTCCCGAATGGCTGAGCTCCTCACCCTATCTCTAAGGGAGTGCCCGGCCACCCTACGGAGGAAGCTCATGTCAGCCGCTTGTATCCGGGATCTCGTTCTTTCGGTCATGACCCAAAGTTCATGGCCATAGGTGAGGATAGGAATGTATACCGACCGGTAAATCGAGAGCTTCGCTTTTCGGCTCAGCTCTCTCTTCACCACAACGGACCGGCACAGTGCCCCCATTACTGCGCCAGCCACACCGATCCGTCTGTCGATCTCCCGCTCCATTCTTCCCTCACTCGTGACCAGCACCCCGAGATACCTGAACTCCTCCACTTGAGGAAGGAACTCTCCTCCAACCTGAAGAGGACAAGACACCCATTTCCGGTTGAGTACCATGGCCTCTGACTTGGAGGAGCTGATCTTCATCCCAGCCGCTTCACACTCGGCTGCAAACCGCCCCAGCGCATGCTGTAGGTCTTGGCTAGAGGGGGCCAGCAGGACCACGTCATCTGCAAAAAGAAGAGACGAAATCCACTGGTCCCCGAACCAGACCCCCTCCGGCCCTTGGCTGCGTCTAGAAATCCTGTCCATGAAAGTTATGAACAGGACCAGTGACAAAGGGCAGCCCTGCCGGAGTCCAACATGCACCGGGAACAGGGCAGACTTAGTGCCGGCAATGCGGACCAAACTCCTGCTCCGCTCGTACAGGGACCGGATGGCCCCTAATAAAGGGCCCCCGATTCCATAGCATTAAAGGCTATATTTAGGCTATCACTTTCAGTGTCAACATGAATGTTAAAATCCCCCACTATAATGACCTTAACTGTATTTAACACTAAATCAGATAAAAGGTCTGAAAACTGATCTAAAAATTGAGAGTAAGTGCCTGGTGGACAGTACAAAACAACAAACAGAAGTGGTTTTAGTGCTTTGCAATTTGGATGAGGAAAATTAAGGATCAAATATTCCGAAGAGTTGTAGCTATTGATTGGTCTGGGACTAATCAATAAATCAGACTGAAAGATAGTTGCGACTCCTCCTCCTTGCCGAGTATTTCGGGAACGTGAAAATTTAAATAAGTAGTAGGGGTTCACTCATTTATAGTAACATAATCCTCTTGCTGCAGCCAGGTTTCTGTGAGGCAAAATAAATCAACCTGATTGTCACAAATCAGGTCACTAACTAGCAAAGTCTTTGAAGAGAGATCCTATGTTCAGTAAGCCACACTTAATTGTTTTATTTTTATTTTTAGTCTGAGTTGTGTTTATTTTTATGATATTTTCCTAAATTCCTCCTTTTAGATTATTTTTTAATCTATTCAATTTTGGCCGTGGGCGAGACACTGTCTTAATGGGGTAAAAGAAAATTTTAAAAAACATTTGAGTTTAAAGGCATTTTTTCTCTTGGACTTAAAATGCATCATCAGCTAGAATTATGTAAACAATTAATTTAGGTCTATAAAATCATGTCTCACAGATTGTCTTGTCTAAATTGTCCATGTTGAGTTTGCCTTGAGGTTAAGGAGAGCAAATAAACAACAGCCTCTGTACTTGAAGATGGAATTTGTGTTCCTTTAGAAAGGTAAAGCGAGAAGAGATAAGATTTGGAACTCAAGTACTTTTCCCTCACTACATCTGCTTCCAGTTCTTTACCCTAAGCTAACCTTATAAAAAGTATGGAAAATAGAGAAAAGTATGGAAAAATTACTTCAATTATCTGTCATTTGATGGTGTATGGTGGACCTCCACAGTGCTCTAACTCTTGAACACTGATCTGACAATCAGATGGGATCATGGAAAGAATGCAAATTAAAGATTGTAAGCTAGAACTCGTTCTCTCCCGAATTCTGGAATTGATATTTGTCCTTTATTTTTATAAAGTTCTTGTTGTACCATTCTGACTTATATAAAAAAACAAGCTGATTTCTGCTTGGAGAAGCTGTTGCAGTTGGGACAGCCTGTTTTCCATGCAGAACAAAGGGGAGGGAAATAAATGGGACTAGAATGAGCAGAGGGGCGATGAGAGCAGAGCCACAAAGCAACAATTGGTAACTGCTTGTGTTCCAATGACATTCAAGCCTCCATAGTGAGTAATCAATGTCCTTGGGTCAATGTAATCACTCAGTGAGATTCGGGTGCTTCCAAAAAAACACACACAGGTTTTTGGGCTGATAAGCAGAACAAGGCCTGTTAAAACATGATGACTCAAATTAAACTATGGCAGTTTCCACATCAGCTGCATCTATTTTTATTTGTGACTACAGCAGAGACAAACATTGTGAGTAAAATACCAAGCTTCTTCATATACAGCAGTAAAGCAGAAATTAGACACATTAGACAGAACTGGTGTCAAGTAGATAACAAAACTAGCACAGTATGGCTTGCAGGATTTCTCATAAATTCAATAGAAGACAGTTTTTCATTTATTCTGTTTATTAGGTCATTGTTGTTCATTGACAACATACAGACCTGGTAATAAAATAATTATCTGCTATTGATAAAGTGATGACTATGATGGATTATCTTATATGTTCAATATAATTTGAAGTAATTGCTTATTTTCCGGGCTGCACAGTGGCGTAGTTGGTAGCATTGTTGCCTTGCAGCAATGTCCTGGGTTCGACTCACAGATGACATGCAGGTCTTTCTGCATGGAGTTTGCATGTTCTCAGGTCTTTCTGCATGGAGGCTGCATGTTCTCCCCGTGCATGCATGGGTTCTTACTGGGCACTCCGGCTTTCTCCCACAGTCCAAAAACATGACTGTTAGCTAAATTGGTCTCTCTAAATTGCCATTAGGTGTGAATGAGTGTGTGCATGGTTGTTTGTCCTGTATGCCTCTGTGTTGCCCTGCGATGGATTGGCAACCTGTCCAGGGTGTACCCCGCCTCTCACCCCTAAACTGCTGGAGATAGGCACCAGCTCCCTCGTGACCCATTATGTAATAAGCGGTATAGAAGATGAATGAATGAATGAATGCTGATTTTCCTTGGGAAGGTAATTAAATCATTAATTACTTTCAGGTTTGCACATTCTCGAAAGCTGCTTGACTTTCTTTTGATTGTTTAATGTGAGTAAGGGCAGCAATTAGCTACAAACTCTTCTAAATTTATTTTAGGAATGACTTTTCATTTGTCTTCAAGCAGAAATTATGGTGAAGGAGCCCAAAGCACTAACCATCAGCGTAAACTATAAAATACTTTGAGTGCCAGAGAGCGAACTTGCATTCCTGCACAACCTCACCTTCACCTCTTTTCTAACTGATGTGTTTGTTTCAGGAGGCCAGTCCAAGAACATTAAAACATTTAAACACTAAAAATTCCTATTCTACAGGTTTAAAACCAACATCGTAACATGAGATTTTTGTTCAAAAATGCAATTGTTGAAACATAAGTTTATCTTTGAAGTTTAAGTCATTTGATCCTTTATAATATATAATGATGCTTTTTCCTATCCAGCATTAGAAATTACATCCACCAGACGACTGACAAAGAAATTACAATGGTACATTTTATATTGCCTACTGGTGGTTCCTAGAGTCTCTAGAAATAGAATGGGAGGCAGATCCTTTAGTTATCAGGCTCCTCTCTTGTGGAACCAGCTGCCAGTTTTAGTCCGTGAGGCAGACACCCTGTCTACTTTTAAGGCTAGGCTTAAAACTTTCCTTTTTGATAAAGCTTATAGTTAGAGTAGCTTAGGTTATCCTGAGCTATCTCTGTAGTTATGCTGCTATAGGCTTAGGCTGCTGGAGGACATAATAACCACTTTTACCCTCTTCGCTACATTCTCATACTACTCTCCAATTTAGCATTATTTGTTGTTATTTCAGCTTCTAACTCTACGTTCTCTCTCTTTTCTCTTCCTAGAAGCTACACCTGGCCTGACTCTGTGTCTACCTGTGACACCTTTCTGGAGGGGGGCATCGTCCAAACTTCTGCTGGCAACAACTTAATGCTCACCCTCTACCGATGATCCACATGGCCCTGTCTTTCAGTGTTTAAGCCTTTCGCTCTCCTAGACATGGCTACTGACTGAGCTTCTACTGTGACTGACTATATGTGCTCTCTTTCAGACTCTGGCCTTGAAAACTGGCTCAGAGTTCATCTGTTCTTTCTTTCTAGATGAAACGACTAAAGGAGCTACATCCATTAACATTTACTTTTCCTTCCCATAGAAAGTTCTCCTGGATCAGTGCTTCTGTGTTCTTTTTGTGTCTCTGCTCTGTTCTCTCTAACCCCCAGTCGGTCCTGGCAGATGGCTGCTCACACTGAGCCTGGTTCTGCTGGAGGTTTCTTCCTGTTAAAAGGGAGTTCTTCCTCTCCACTGTCGCTACATGCATGCTCAGTATGAGGGATTGCTGCAAAGCCAACGCCACTGTCTCTACATGCTCATCCAGGAGGAGTGACTGCTACAAGTCTCTGACTCGATGCAATCTGCTGAGTTTCCTTAGACAGAAAAATGTTTTATCCAATTTGAATAAATTACTGAATCTGACTGCACTGTTCAATGGTTAGGATTAATTGGAACTTTTGTGAAGCGCCTTAAGACGACGTGTTGTGAATTGGCACTATATAAATAAACTGAATTTAAAATAAATAAACTGAATTGAATTGCCTATAAAACAGTAAATATTGTTTGTTTTTGTCTTTGAATAAAAAAAAGATGTAATTCACCCAGGTGTGATAATTTTTCAGATAATTCCTAATTCATGTTTGTTTCATGACAAGAGAAATAGGAGTGATGATGATGTTTATGTGAAGCCCTCAAAAAAACACCAAATGCAGAAAAGAGGATGAATGGGGTTTCTAGGAAGAGTTAAAAGTGGAAATTAAAACTTTTGACCAGAACAAAACACAAACAGAGCCAGGGAAGAACATAGAAGAGAATGAAGAGATTAAGTTTTCTTTCTGGCTGCTGAGTGATCTTTTATTACTTCTTTCCACTAGTGTTGACTGGAATTATGGCAGTGGCATAGGAAAGTGCAGGCATGATAGGACTAAGTGATAGGGCTCTCATAAATCTGTTTGCCTGGCAGCAATCTTGGTTTTCCTCCAGGTACAAATAAAACTGTCAGTCCCTGCTGAATAAATTGTAGGGACCTTAAAATCCTATTTTAGCGCCATGTTCTTAGCGAAACACTTTGAGAAGGCCTTATGGTTTTTATTACAACTTTGTTCAAACCAACTGCTGCAGATCTTCAGCAATGAAACCTGGCCATTTCAGTCTGCCTTGTTCCTCTTTAAAGAAAGCTTGCATGCTTTTTTGTCACTAAATAAACCACTCATATAGGGTTTCCAAACAAGGGTCTGGTATTTGATGCAACCTTTAACTATATAAGTCAACACTGAAGATCAGTTTTGATTAAAACCACAAAAACAAAGAGAAAAACAATTTAAATAGTATCGAAAATAAATAGGAAAACTGGACTGGCCATGTTAATTTATTGTTTTTATATGGCAGACTTTATCTAAAATTTATTTGATTCCATTTGACAGAAGATTTTAATGGAGCTTCATCTATGAAAAAAAAAAACTTTTTTATTCACTTTATATATTATTAACTGAGATGTTTTTTTGTTTTTTTTATTGTGACAGAGCATAAGGTTACTGACATAACACCATGGAAAATAAAAAATATAGACATTTGGAAAAGAAGAATGTCAAAACAAATAAAACTAATTGTTCAATGCCAAATATTTCTTATGGGAGTAATAAATATCCTGGCAAGTGAGTAGTATCTGTTTGTGTGCTGATAGAAAACATGGTCTAAATGGGTAAAGCTTTATTGTTATATCCACAGTGAGTGTTGGTGGTTATTTTGTCACGAGTGGCAACTGTCACAGCAGGTATGTTCTGTATGCTTTAACTTCCACTAAAACCGTTCAATAAACGTAAATGTGTAGTTACAGTACAAGACTGCACTCCCCAAGCAATATTTGTAACTCCTTCAAAAATTTCCTATCGTTCTAAACAAAGCCTCTCCTGTGGGAGTTTGCAAATGACAGATGTGACAAGAATGGCGTGGGACAGAAAAAACCTTAAAAAAGATCAGTAGCTGGCTGAATACAGCCCACTCATGTCAAAGTCTGCCAGTCAAATCTGCAAGATGAAGTAACATATTCTCTGTTATACCATAAGCAATGGAAATAAAGTGATTCCATTTGTGTGTGTGAAAGAATGAGAAAGCTGTATTTCAAACTGAGTAAGATAAGACAATGTTTTTTTTTTATGCAACTCAATAATACTATGGTTAGATTACATGTCTAACCTCTCTACATATCTAAACATTACTGTGGATGCAAAGTTAGATTTCACATGTTTTGTAAATATAAGCTAATATGCATCCAATCTTTGTTGTCATTAAAACAAATTTTTAAATATGCACTGGGAAATTGGCTGTGATAAAATCTTTTTGAAAACCGGATCTTTTTCCAATTAGTGAAACGAGCATAGCTAAGCACTAATTTTACCTGGAGAATCACAGAGAGACTACTGTTTATTGTTACTAATGCCAATCATGCTGACCCATAATATAAGATCCTAAAAAGAGCTTAAAATTTCTCAAGAATTCTTTTGTCATTCTTTCAAACCAACAGTAAAGCCCTGATTTTATAGAAACCTCTCTCTCATACACATGGTGTGATGTTGGTCCTCGACGTAATAAATATAATCATTGGCCACTTTTAGCAGAAAGGTTGTAAAAAATATTTTGTATGCTGTTAATTATTGTTTCTCATGAAAAAATAGATATGGCTAAAACAGCCAAAGCCAGAGACTGGACATCAACCTTGATGCATCTCTACAGATTATTTCTGTGTTTGATGCCATCACTTTGGTTTTCGGGTGAGGTTAACCTAGGACTTTCAAGTCAAAAACACGGTCAAAAGTCTATCTGAGTTGATGTTACCAGTTAACTGTGTTCTTCCAACATAATTTTCTAACACAACTGTTTTGAGCAATGTTCTGAGCCTATGTCCTTTCAATTGCCATTTTTTCTGTCAGAGGGTAAAAATTATACTTCCCAGAATGTGTATTATGAAGACATATTGTACTTTTAGGTTACAGATCTTAAAAGTTTATTCTTAGGCACTGGCCCATTTGCAAGATAATGCTCTATATCTTAAAGTTTAGCAATAACACATTCTTCAAAATATTTTGCCAAAATTGATTTTCAGTTCAAAGGCAGGGAAATAGACGCAAAAAAGAAATAGAATAAATAAGATAGTCCAGAAGATTTTAAGAGAAAGGTTAGAAAGCATGTGCACACCAAAGCTTGTTGGCAGAGCAACGCAGAATGTAGAACATTGTATAATCCGGGTAACAATAAAGTAAATGCAATTGTGTTAAATATCCGTACTCATGTGGAGATAGAGCTCTGACAAAACGGATTTCAGTAAATTCAAGCAGGCACACGATGAGTTAGTATAAGGAAAAGCGATAAAGCATTAATCAGAAATACACAGAGGGTGCTTGATTTACCAGCAGCAGAGTCATCATAATAAAAGGCTGAGCATTCATATGCCACATAAAGTTTATCTCTTTATGCATTCCCAGTGCAGCCTATGAATCTTAATTCATCCACAACCCGTGACATGCAGATATGATTTAGTTTATTGTCTTAGTACTAGGGTAGAGTCTAGCTTAGAGAATACTTCCTTGAAAAAGGAAAAAAAAACAGAAAAACTCTGATGCTCTTTGAAAGCAAATCAAAAACAATCAAATAAGCTAATTATCTAAGGTCCCTTTCACACCCAAATAAGACTGCACCACAGAATAAAAAATGAACCAGAAGGTTGTTCTTGATGCTTCAGGACTGCATCAAGAAAAACTTGCATTCCCTATTACATGGGATGGAGCATGAGAGTTTCCCATCTGTTTTAAGCATGCACAAAGGTCACTGAAATTATGGCTATTAATTATTCTGGTGGCAGCACATCTGGGTCCTGGATTAGCCTGTTAACAGATTAGAGATTAGTAATCCATGACATGCACAGTGCCATGGTTCAATCATTTTCGAATTTGAAGGAGTGCCCACGTCCAAAATGTGCTGGTGGGGCTTCAAGTGCTTCAAAACAACGCTCTTAACAGCATTGTTGCTATGCTTATTGTGCCCCGCCACCGGTGTGGCTACAACTAAATTAATTTCACCAAACAACAGAAATAAGAAATGTACAGTCTACAATAAATATAGTCCCATGGTCAGACCTATTGTACACAGAGATTGGAATATGCTGGGCTTCAGGCGAAATAAGAATAACAACTGTGGAGAAGCACTTACGCCTCCAAATTGTACATAGTGTGAGTGATCAAACAAAAAGTTGACTGTTTCTGGCTATACCTCTAATCCAAAATGTACCTGCTACCTTGTTGTAAAGAAGTCCCGTTGTTGCATTTAGTGAGGATGATAAGGAGGAGAAGAAATTAGGAAACACGAAGAGTAACAAGGAATTTGACTCAGGTAAACTTTGCTCTCAATGAGGATTTTTTTTTGTATATATATATCAGTGGGAATTAACAATATCTTCTTAAATGTACATATATTCAAGTGACATTACAATGGAAAATAATCTGAGATCAGTCCAAGTATGCATGCTGTTGTTCTGGAAATCCGCCTGTCAAGTGTTAATCAGAGAAGAGTCCAAAAAACAATCCAAAAGGGAAAAACTAGGGTCCATAATCCAAAGGCCGAAACAAAACAAAGTCCAGGAGGCTGGTGATGTAGGAGCTGGCGATCTGCAGGCTGGCGACAAAGAAGATGACAGTCTGGAGGCCGGCGGCGAAGGAGCCAGTGACGAAGGAGCTTATGATCAGTAGGTATGCGATGAAACAGCCAGCAACGAAACGGCAGATGATCTGGAGGTTTGTGACGATGGCACCAGCGACGAAGGATCTTGTGATCTGGAGGTCTGACGAGGCCAGGTAAACCCTTGAGGTGGCCTGTCCGGAGGTCTGCGGCGTAGAAGTCGGTGTCTAGGAGGCCTGTGACGGAACGTGGAGGACCCTTGGAGCGGCTTGCCAGGAGGTCGGCGACAGCTGTACAGGAGTCCAGGAGACCAGCGCTTAGACCAGGAGAACCCAGATGGCTGGAGCTGGAGCTCTGGTTCGTCCTTGAATTATCCTATGATGCTCTGTTTCTAAAATCTCTACCGTAAACGGGCTCTGGAAAAACTCTCCCCAGTCTGTAACCCAGCGTTTTAACTGGTTGAGGGCTTTCAGTTTCTCTCCCTGTGACCTTGGTGAGTCCAAGAGATGGACGAGCAGATCGCTCAGGACTGTACCTCTCTTTAGCTCCCGCCTGGCTAGAGCTAGGGAGAATGGTGGTGCAGTTCCCGAGGACAGGCAAGCTTCGAGCGATGCATTGAGTGTCGGAAATAAGACCTTGGCTGCCATCAGCCTGGAAAGCTCGATTGAAGCCGCTGATGCAGGAGGCTTGCTGACTGATGGCGGCGAGGAAGGCTCGCTGGCTGTGGGTGGCGAGGAAGGCTCGCTGGCTGCGGGTGAGGAAGGCTTGCAGCGGTGACGGCGGCAGCATGAGGAGGTGGAGGTGGCTGAGGCTGTTTGAGGCAAACTGGAGCGAATCCGACCTGGAATGAAGTCTGGAGATACCGGCGTCGATTGGCGCCCTTCGGCGCCCTTCGGCTTCCTCCATTTCCTGGAGCAACATAGGCAAAGGTAATATTTCCATCTCCTCTCTGTACCTTTTCCTTAAAGCCTCCTTCTGCTGTCGCACCCACTTCTTTAGCTCTTTAGCTTTGTCCGCTTGGTCCTTGTCAAGGCTGGTTCCTTCTGTCACAGTCTGTGGTTGAATCGGACCGAAAAGCAGACAAGAACTGGGCAGCAGCATGTTCAGAGAAGGCTTCATCTTTAATCAAAAAGGTTTTCCAAGCTTTACATGAATAGCTTCCAAAAAATTACTTGAGTCAAGCCCAAAACTTACAAAGCCCTCTGAGCGAAACGTCACACCAACAGAACTTAGACAGGGGTAGTGAACTGAATAGGATGGGAGGAACCAGTGGAGAATAATCAGAATGACCAGGACTATAAGCAGGGAGAAGAGGAGAGTGGACCAATGAGATGAAAGCTAAATTAATCAGAGGAGAAGTGGGAACAGGTGCGAGAACTGGCCGCGAAGACTGAGGGAATGAATGGTTACTATGGTGACCGGACAAAGGAGACAAAGGGACACTGGAGAAACTAGACTATGAAGTAAACCAAAGGGAAAACTGGATCAAAAGATAAACAACACTAACTCACAAAGAGGAGCAGGGAGCAGGGAGGCTGAGGAACAGGTGAACTGACTACAAAACTAAATTATGGGAGAAGGGACTAAATAACAAACTCAGGGAAACAGATCTAAGAAAATTGTAACAACCTAAGACATAAGAACCTGGCAAATAAGAACTAACAAAGTTATCATTGCTTAGTTTAAATCATGTTTATGTTTGAAGTTCTACTATAGTTAAGATGATTCCTGTGATTGTTTTTAGTGTGGAAGGTTAAGGAATGTGGTCTGGAGTGGATCAATCCCTGGACATGACATGCTTATACCATATATGGGAATGACCACTCTTCTAAGTTTAAATCTCTTTAGGAATTGGCTGAACCAATTGCCGCTTTTTGCTTGTTGGAATGTGAGTTGTAAATAAAAGGCTGGTGCAAGGATTTCTCTCTTTGTGAGAAGAAAGTCGCTGTGCTGACAGAGGACTGTCTCACCCTTGCAAGTCAAACTTACTTGGTTCACCTTGTGTCTTATTTTAAACTTGTCTGTGTTTATCAGCTTTCTAACTTTAACACAAAGAAACCATAAAGGAAACCCTAACTGAAAAAGTAAACAAACCCAAACAAATATTGACTGAAACTAACTGGGAGCGAAGCAGAGAAAGCGAAGATTTAGAATAAATGCAAACCAAAACGTAAACAATAATTGGAATTAAGTATACAATAACTAAAAGCTAACCTGTCAGAATGAATTGAAACAATAGAGACTAACACGGGGAGCTAAACTAGGAATAAGGCTGGAAAGAACTACAAATATAAAGGGAAACGAACACTGACTAAATAATAACTGAAGGGGAACTAAGGCCTAGGGGAGGAACTAGTAGGGCACACAGAAGGGGAAGGAGAACAAAGGAAAACAGAGGAAATAATGAAACCTTGTAAATAAACCAAAGGGACAGAATATACAAAACAGTCACAAGTGAACAAGCACAAAAACCAAAATAGTAGATCCTGACAGAGTGCCTAAAATTGCTCCACTTAAACTGGTATTTCTGAAAAACAAGACATGTTTTCAGCAATGGTGACAGGAAGAAGGATCTGAGAACTGAGATGGATGTTAGAGGTAGTAATTGAATATAATTTTGACTCTTGCTAATAGCAGGAGCACAAATAAACTGTGCTGCAGATAGGTCATGTTTAATAAAATGTTTAATAATTCTGCTCAACATCTTAAGCTATTATAATCATGGGTAATTTTGTAACAAAGTTGCTAACACTGAAGTTATTAATGTTGCGTCTTTGTTGAATTTGCAAATTGTGTAATATTTTGTTGTTACAATAGTTGTTAATGTGTAGTAGTGTTTGTACTGTCAAATGTTACTAAATGAGCAAGCAGGCTTGTGTTTGTATTCAAGGGGCAAGAAAGAAAAGCTGTTCTAAATCCAAACTACATTTTATTTAATCCCTGAGTGCAATTTGAAAATTCTGGGAAATGACTTGTTCAGGAGGGAAATAAAAACAAAACAGCTTAACGAAGTGCTTTCATTCTGCTTGCAAGCAGCTTTACATGATGACAGTAAGCACTATGTCAGAAACCAAACTATGCAGTTTCTTATCCTAATTTTAAGAAAGCAGACCTGACACTTGTGGCAGAATAATAATAATAATAATAGAAATAATAATAATATCAGTTAACATTGATTTCCATAGAAACCTATAGGCACATTTTGATCATTAATAATGAATACAACTGCTATGAATGATACCCATACATCCAGGAAACCTGAAAAAACAGGCATGGCTAATTTAAATGCCAGTCAATGACTTGCACCATTAATTAGCAAATGACTTATAAAAAATGGTAGCCATAGAGATGAGGTTAAGTAGAAGCAAACACACTTGGGCTAAATGTGTGAGCTTGCAGCAACCTAAACATCACAGCGGGTTTGTAAAATCAAGAATTTAACGTGCACAGTTATGACTATACATCTGTTGTTTATGACCTTAAATATCATGGCAAGAAGTATAAAAACAAATCTTTGAACTAGTTGTACAAAAGCAAAGGTTTGAAAATCTTACACAGAATTTCAAAAGTTATTTTTAATTGAAAGGAGAAGCAGGAATCTTTCAACAAACAACCCTCAATGCATATTGATTTAATTTAGAAATATACATCTTATCTACTTGATAATGATTCTGATCAGTATTTAGGAAGCTATTTTAGTCTAGATTTCACAGTATGGTAACAATGTGTATCCTGTGTTTGTTGTATGGGTCATTACGAGAGGAAATAGGAAATAGCTTTTAAAACGGTCCAATGTATAAGAAAATTTCCACCATTTAAAAAATAAACTCATGATTGCTGACAGTTACGTGTAGTTTCAAGTCACCAATTTTTTTTCCACGTTTAGAAAAAACCCAAAAAGCCACATCTCCAACTATTTACCAAATTTGTGTTCTGCTTTACTTTGCTGAACAGAATATTTTAGTTTATTACTGAATTTCATAAAAAATGTTATTGAAAAAGATTCATAGAAATGACATCTTTTTTTTTTTTTTTTACATAAATTATCACTGTAAAGAAAGATGTTGCTAGTGCAGTCATATTCAATAATTGTGCATTCTCATGAGGCTCGTTTGTCAAATTAATAGTACCTTTTGAAAATAACAACCTTTAAGCAAGTATTTAACATACTTTTTATTAGGCCAACATTTCTGTAGTGAAAATGTTTTTTTTTCTATTGGTCTGATGCAATATTCTAATCTTACATGAAAATCCTCATAATTAACAGAAGTAAAGGCTTGAAAACCACAGTGTCTGTGCAGTTAATCTAAATAATGTGTTTCACTTTGTGAATTGAGATACTTTAATGAACTTTTCTGTAATATTCTAATTTGTAAATTATATCTGTATATGAAGAAATGTTTGATGTTGCACACCCCAGATATACAATTCATAAATTGCTTTTGTCTGGTCAACCTGAATAGCAGAAGCAGCAAGGTGGAACAGATGCGTCAAATACAACCAAAAAGAAAAATAAAGATAGACCGACATGGTTTAAAGTGCAGTGGCCTAACACAAAGCAAGCAGGACGACCTCACATTGAATATCAGAGGTCATCCGTCACATCGCAGCACCTCAGGTCGTTTAGAAAAACTGGTACTATTATCCGAAATTTGTCCTTTCATTGTGCGTTCTGCAGATTTTTTTTGTCTGTTATTAAAAGGTTCACAAATTCCAGACTAAAAATATTGACTAGTCTCTCTGAACTTGTAGGAACCTGATTATTCAACAACAATGCCTGGTACACACTGTTTGATTTCAAAAATCTGTCCTTGAACATGCCACGCTGTGCATTGTTAATATAAAATCGTAACTCCTGTATGAAAGATGCCAGACTGCATGATCCAACAGAGACTTCAGTCCAACAATAAATAGAAAGACAGTTACAGGTATTAACTCTAATTGTCCAAGTCAGACTCTGAATGAAAGGAAATGGGGAATGAGGAAATGAAGACAGCTGCTGAAGAGCTCATGGCTAACCAAAAATGGACAACAATAAGACATCTGTTGCTACAGTAGTAACACTGCATGAAATTGTATCACATTACCAGAAGAGCCTTTAAGTGATTCAAGTTATGAGTGGGAGTGGCTGCCAACAGGAAATGTGCCAGAGCATCATGTTCACCCCGGATCATTCTACAAGCCCTGCCTTTTTGATGTTCTTAGTATCCTGGCCATTGATTTGGCTCTTATCAGACAACTTAGGTCTTTGCACTCCATTTTTCATGCACACTACAGTTGACAAGCAGAATCAAGCACCCACATAACACCTCAATTTTTTTGATGTGCATTGTTGGATTGAGCAAATAAACAATTTAGCATGCTAAGCAACAGAAAACGGGTAGATTTTTATACACATGCTTGGGGGGGTTGGGGTGTTGGCTTGTGTATTTTGTCTGTTTATTCAGTGGTTCCCTTGTTCAAAACATGCTTATTAAATGCCAGTAATTCAATTACAATAATCTAATAAAATAAAACCAGATTTTGAAAGCTCATTGAAATCCCATGTCAGATGAGTCATGCTGTCATGGGATTAAAAAGGCTTTGTGTCTGTCTGCCACAAATACACACAATCACAACCCTGTGTTAAGTAAACACACAACACATCATGAAGCTTAAAATATAAGGGCAGTGGTAAAATCCACAATTCATTTAAAAAATATCTTATGGCTTAATTTCTGGATGGCAACACAGTGTGGATGATAGATTTCTTCTTTTATGCTTTTTAGTTTCCTTTAAGCCAAATGACTTGACTTAAGCTGCTTCAATAATATTAAAAAGAAAGAATTATAGGAAAAACAACAGAAACTGAGCAACCAATAAGGACATTGTGTGAAATAAATGCCCACACAGTTTAACAATCAAGATTATTCCTTCTTGATTCTCTTCAAAGCTATGTAACAATTACAATACTGTAGCAGCTGCCAGGTGAAAAATTAAACATACTCACGTTTGACTACGATCTACTTGATGTGCAACATCTTAAACTTCTTAAAAGTCTAAGAATGTAATAGGATTAGATTACAACACTGTAACAGTTTGGTTTCACAAAGGTCTCAAATGTTATTTTTAGCCCAGCACTGATTACCCAGCATTACAAAACCCTACTGATTGGTTAATGATTTTACCCAGGCTTCTGAACTTAACGTGCTCACAGCAAATTCAAATTTCTGAGGAGTAAGTATCAATTAAGCTTGACTCAGGTGTGTGACAAGCTTATATTAGATCTGTTGAGGAAATAAAGAAAAACTTAAAAAAAAACAAATAATTAAAAAGAGTTATGACAATTAAAGACTTTAAGGACATTACTTACATACACAGGAATTTATTGTAAATGCAGGAGGTTAAAGACCAAACTTCAACTGAAAACAGTCGGGGGTTAATTATAACAATGGAGTACATAACAGTTAACAGCAGCTCTAAACCCAAATCCAGTTCCTGACAATAAAAGTTACTTCGTTTGGGTTTGCAAAGATTTGGTAGTACCAAAGCAGAAAAAGCTGGTTTATCTCTGAAACCAGTTTTGTGGCTTAACCCTGACAGTGGCCCCATTGTTGATTCTAACTGTTTAAGACACAATATATTAAGAAAGGATCATTGTGCTACATGCAAAACATTAATAAACCCATATTCTGTGTGCTTTTCCACCCAGGAATTGGACTGCTTTCGAAACTCCCTGCCAACCCAAAACGTGTCTCATTTATGGGCACTGGTCAAGCTTCAGGTTAACCATCCTTTGTCTAGGATGACAGCACCAGAGCAGACACAGAAGGTCATACTTGCAGGAATAGCTTGATAACTAGTAGCACTCAAAACAAAAAGTACCTCCAAGCCTTTTTATGCACCCAGTATTAATATCTTTTAAGCTTCATCTTTTTACTGTTTATAGCTGAGGTATTGCTCTGTCTGCAGTTCAGTACATTTCAAGGACGTCATTCAGGCAGTTTTACTTTGATGTACTCCTGATGTTGCTTGTAAATTTAGGATCTATATGGTCCCTTGTCCTTATCAAGCATCTGATCTTGATAAGCTTAATTTGATAAGGTGCTGTGAAAGCTTATTGTTATTAAGATTTACTGCAGTAAACGAAAAAATTAAAGACCTGATCCTACTTACACAATAGCCACTATTCTTAGGTCATTTACACCTATGTCTTGTTTTACAATCCAATTTACATATATCATTATTAAAAGTTAAGTTTCACCTAGCAAGCTCTGCATGAAGGGGTTCTGTAATCAAACTGATTATGCTTTAGAAAGTTCAGATAATTTCACAAAGCCTACTGAAACCAAAATGGCTAACTTATAGGTACCTTTTTGTGTCACTTGCTAGCATTGGGTTGGACCCATTTTCCCTTTAGAACTACAATAATTCTCCATTACATTGAATTAACAAGGTGTCAGACAAATTTCTCTGAGATTGTGGTCTATATTGAAACTGTAACATCATTCAGTTGCTGCAGATTTGTCTGCACAATTTGGTTGTACATTCATGATGTGAATCTCCAATTTAATCCCTCCCAAAGGTGCTCAATTGGATCGAGAGTTTCTGTGAAGACAACTGGAAAACATTGAACTCATTGTTATGTTCCAGAACAACAGTTTGAGGTGATATGGCTTTGGCACATGGTGATCATAAAGGGATGGACATGGTCAGCAACAATATCCAGGTCAACTGTGGAAACAATGCTCAACTGGTACTAAGGGGACCAAATGGTTTCAAGAAAATATCCCCCAGACCACAACACCATAACTAGCAGCCTTAACCATTGATACAAGGCAAGATGGATCCATGCTTACATGTTATGTGCATCAAATTATAAGTCCATCTACTGTTGTCCAATTTTGGCAAGGCGTGTCCGAATTGCACTTTCAGTATCCTGGTCTTAGTTAACAATAAGGGCAATCCCATATAGTCTACCTCTGCTTTTGCTTTACCTCTGCTTTTGCTTACCCCCTTTAATGTGTGTTGTACATTCGTAGAAGGTATTTTACATACCTTTGTTGTAGCAATGGCTATTTGATCTACTGTTGCCTTCCTACCATCTTGAGCCAGCCTGTCCCATTCTCTTCTCACCTCTGAATACAATTGCATACATACAATTTTCCTTTTTTTTCCAGACCATTCTATGCAAAGCAGAGAAATTTTATTCACTTTAGTCTTCATTCTTCCCTATTCAGATGTTGGTTGTCTACTTCAGCAAGTCATTTTCAACAATTCTAGATGCCTAAATACAATGACTGAGTCAATATTTGTGATAAGAAGCAAATGAACAGATTCGACCTAAGAAAGTTACCAGTGAGTGTAAGTAAGATGTTCTCATTGAGTTATGACTTGATAAATTAAACAGAATGTAGCTTGGTTAGAAATATGAACATGTTATCTTCTACTTACTACTATAAATAGAAAGATGTATCCCTTGTAACAATAACTAAAAATTCAGACTAATGCATGTGCAAATGAGGTACCTTAATTATATTTTCAACTTGAGTAGTTAAAAATGCACATACGATCTCACTTTATTGCGGCAATGAACAATACAATTAACTTTTTATAGTACAATACATTGCAATAAAGCAATGCATCCCAAGAGCAATATCAAGGTCAGATGAAATACAACCAATAAAAAGTATCAGAGATTAATTTGAAGGATATCACAAAATCCAGTGGTCCATGTTTAGTCCCGGAAGGTTCCAGCAGGGAAAATGTTGCAGCAATGGTGCGATTGACTTTCACTGTCCCTTAACGGATGACTGGAATGTTTGTTAATCTCTCGTTAGGGACAAAGAAGCGTAGAGAAAATGCATGGGAAGGTTTTTGCTAGCGTGACATAATTTTAAAAAGGAGTAAAAGGTGGACGTGGCTTGTAGAACTCTAACTTACATGTCCAGTCAAAATATAACATCTTTAATTGATTGTCACCAAAAATATAACTAAATATTTCCTTAGGTTTCTCAAGACTGATCATTGTGGCAGTGATTGAAACATAATAACATGTAGCATCACCTTACTTTTAAAAATGAAAACAAATATTTCAGTATTTAACAACTGGGTAGAATGTGTACCATATTACTTTAAAACTGACAGTCATGTTATTGTTGCATAGATATTTATATCACTGACTGCCTTGCAAGAATATTTCAGATTAATCTAAAACAAAGGGTGGGAAAATGATAGAACATAAATGGATAAAGGTGATGAAAACACCTCTATCTTTCCTATTCTCCTAGTCACACTCACACACGAACACAACTACACACATAGATCAATAAAGCTTGTAAAGTGGTGCTCTGTGGTGAATGAGGCCATCACTGGTCTGTCCTTCATCCAGTGAACAAACAAGGACATCAGAATGCACTTTGCTTGGTGATGCGCCTTTTCGCACAATAGACTGGCAGGAAAAGACCTTGTTTCTGCCTCCTTAATGTGGGTCGAACAGTGTTTAACAAAAAGGTATTATAACATTTTAACATCCATTATTATCACTGTGAACATATGAATACTAAAGTGGGATAATGCAAGAAAGCTGAACTTTAGGATTGTCTGAACACCAAGAAAATATACAACAGAGGTTTATATTAGACTTGTTTAAAATGTCAAATTTAGTCAAACACATCACTTGATCCTATCCTTATAGAATACCCAGGAAGTTTTTCTCTTTCCAACATGAACAGATTAACAAAATGCGGCAGCATAACTTACCAGAACCTGCCTTCCAAACCTAATCACACATTTAATGAGAGCTGTTTCACTGATCTATATTTCTAAAAACCGTTTATTTCTAAATAAGACAACAATCATCAAAATTTGTTTTTTCAACTAATTGCAATCTTCACAGCCATTCACTTAACAATTGGCCTTTTTTTCTTTATTTTCACTGAACTTATTTGCTAAACTCTTTCGTGTGTTTTTAAATCCTTGTTTCACAGGGCCTCTATTTGGGGTTTTAAGCAGGAGGTGTCAGAAAAGTTAACTGGGATCCACAGGGATAACTGGCTTGTGGCGGCCAATACATATATATATATATATATATATATATATATATATATATATATATATATATGCACTTGTTGTCTCTGAACAAAGGGAACGGACCTTATGACAAGAAAACAAGATCGAAGGCTTCATACTAACAGATGGTGTATATGCACTATGCTTTAGAACAGAGTTAGAGGGCCATCTCCTTGCCAATTTTTACCAGATTATTGAGTAGATATTGAAAAAAAAGACTAAATCTTGATTTGCTTCTGTTGTTTATATTTTCTAATCCACAATCCCAAAATTCTGTTGTTTTAACTTTTTGCATTTTGTTTGGATCAGTGAATTAATTTAATTGATTTTTTTTTTCTAAGGCACTTTAAGTCTTTTTATCAATTTAGCAATGCTAATTTTGATAGGTATAATTAAGTAACTTTAAATTCATTCAGCATCATTTTAGTGGAACCAAAACAGAATCATCACGTATAACATGACGTATAATAAAAACGAATCTAACTGAAACAACGGGACTGAAAGGGCAAGTCTGGCAAACACACTATTAATTTCTTCCATATATTACCAAGAATTGTTGCCAGACTTGTAGAATCAAGATGCCACTCAAATAAAACATGTCTGACAACATGAAGTAGGGTATTCAAAAAGCAACACATCTAAAGAAATATAAGATCAGATCAAAAACAAAGACACTTATCAGTCAGGAAGTGGTTACAAAGCATCATCTAAGGCTTTTGGACTCCAGTTAACCACAGAGCCATTATTCACAAATGGAAACATGAGCCTTCTGAGGAGTGGCTAGCCCACCATCATTACTACAAGACCCAACTAATTCAGGAGGTCACAAAAAGATCCAAGAACAACATCTAAAGCACTGCATACCTCACTTGCCCAAGTTAAGTTCAAAGATCATGATTCATCAATAAGAAAGAGACAGGGCAAAAATGAGAGTTCCAAGGTAAAAACCACTGATGTGCAAAAACAACACAAAGACATAAATTTGTGGATTGACAGAAGTGGGACCTTATGGAATGTGAGGGTCTAATTATAGCTCACATAAAACTAACACAGCCTTTTATAGTAAGAACATTATAACTACAGTCAAACATAGTGGTGGTAGTATAATCGTCTGGGGCTGCTTTGTTGCTTCAGGAAATGTAAATTTCCTTTAATTTAGGGAACCAGTAATTATGCTCTCTAGCAGAAAGACTTAGAATGTTGGAGTGGTCTAGTTAAAGTACATATTTAAAACTAATGGACATGTTGTGGCATTTCCAGAAACAGGTTATTTATATTCAAAAACTCTTCTATGGGGCTGAATGAAATCTATTTTACAAAAAAGTGTGGGGCAAAAATTCTCCACAGTTTTGTAAGGGTCTTCAAGTTGTTGCAGATGCTTGATGGCAGTTGACGCCAAGGATAGCAAAACCATTTAGTAGATCTAGAAAGCAATTACTTTTTTCAGATAGAAACAGGTTGGTTTGGATAGCTTCTTTAATAAATGAAATCATCATTTGAAAACTGCACTTAGTATATTCTCAGATTCTATATGATTGACATTTTAATTTTTGGGTGTGTGATAAAAAAGCAAAAAGAGAAGAATTTCATCAGAGGAAGAGTAATTTAATATCAGAGTTTGGCTCTCTGGGAACTGCTAGTATGCTGCTCTTTGACACTATAAAAAAGAACAGGGAATAATAAATAAATAAATTAGATTTTTTTTCTAAGGTGCCAGTTCACAGAAAAATGCCATCTCTAGACACCTTAGAAGACAAACATGTTCAATTACTATCCAATTATTCAGAATCCAATCCAAATGTATGGAAAATAATTCCAATAAATATAATCAGATTTAGATCCAATTACGTACATCCAGTTTGAGCTAAATATAATACAAGATAGTCAAATTCAACTGATCATGAAATGAAAATTGTTTAGGACAATAAACTGTTGGAAATGAAAACGTAATATATAGCCTAAAGTTAGTGGTTCCTTGATTATGGTTTCTTAGCCAGGATATTTTCTTTGCTTTGTCTTCTGTCTTTACCTAAAGGCCGTCAACAACAGTCTACATACAAAAGCACATGCTCAGTCAGTGGGATGGGCTGTGGCGCACAGGAAGCCAAGGGTTGTTGCGACATAAGCTAGTAAGCTATGGTACTCAAACTTGACTGCCAGAAGGTAAAGCAGCAGGATTGCTTTAATTGCCAAAACTTTAATATATTAATTTCTATAGAAGACAGCTATCTTTTTTTTAAGCTTCCTGGACCGATTTATTTTTTCATGTCTTTATCATTCTAGGATGTTCTTTAACTGACAGTAGCATTCTTATGTGTATATTAGCAGATGGATGGTTTAAAACCTTTTTAGGATTTTTGAGATTACTTTAATCCTTCAAATTAGATCCTTTAAAAAAGGCCATATTTTAAGATATGATGCTTTTCTTTTTTTGTCCCTGCCATGAATTACTTTGCTACACAGAAACACAATTAATAATAATAAAATGGCAACATCTCTAAATAACTGAGGGATTCCACTTTACTGACTTCAAAGATATTATTTTTCAAATTTCTAATTGCTCATATGGTGAAAAAAGTACATCGTCTAACATAATGAATATTTCTCATTATGAATGTGACCTTTAAAAAAAAAATGAAACAAAATTCCACAAAAGTCAACCTATCCCTTTAAGCCTTCTTGAAACAACATGTCTCCATCAAACACCATGGTAACCAAAATTAGTATTCCATTTATGACTTAATTATGCTTCATTATGTTCAGCAGGAACAAACAGCAGAGAGGAGAGGACTGTTGAGCTCCTAGGAGACTCTTTTTCTTCCTTGTTTCTTTGCCATTTCCCTGAGAGTCACTCATTTATCTGAGAATGTTAAACCGGGAGAGGAGGTCTCAGTTAGACGCATCCATTATGATGAGAGCCTTTGCTAATGAAGCACATGCTGTGAGAGACTGCCCTTATCAATAACCAGTTGCTCCAGCATCTGCTTACAGCTATGTCATTTTGTGGTGTTATTCTTTACCTGTCCACATGGACCACTCATAATATAGTTGCTAAAACAGGAAGGCTGAAATATAGTAAAGACATAATAATCTGCATCATACCAAACTATAGTTAAATTATATCTTTAAATACACTAAAAGCACTTAACCTTTTTGCTGCTTAACATTAAATTAAACTACACTTTTGTGCTAAAGTGCTGGAATAATGATCAAGAAAATGATTTAAAGAACTTTTTTTAATAACTTTAAAAAAAAGGGTGTCCTGGTGCCAAGTGCACTGATAAACACCCTTATGCTTAAACATTGTGTTCATTATGGACAATCCATGACTAGCACAGAAGTCCAATAATGAAACACCACTCGGATTCAGATTGAGGAGGCCATTCCTCCCAATTACGCCTCTCCAGGTGTCACTGTCGTTTCCCACGTGGACATTGAAGTCCCGCAGCAGAACAACGGAGTCCCCGGGAGGGGCACTATGCACCAAAATTTGCCTCATTTCACAGCAAACATTAACAAATACAGGGGTTGGACAATGAAACTGAAACACCTGTCATTTTAGTGTGGGAGGTTTCATGGCTAAATTGGACCAGCCTGGTAGCTAGTCTTCAATAATTGCACATTGCACCCGTAAGAGCAGAGTGTGAAGGTTCAATTAGCAGGGTAAGAGCACAGTTTTGCTCAAAATATTGAAATGCACACAACATTATGGGTGACATACCAGAGTTCAAAAGAGGACAAATTGTTGGTGCACGTCTTGCTGGGGCATCTGTCACCAAGACAGCAAGTCTTTCTAATGTATCAAGAGCCACGGTATCCAGGGCAATGTCAGGATACCACCAAAAAGGACGAGCCACATCCAACAGGATTAACTGTGGACGCAAGAGGAAGCTGCCTGAAAGGGATGTTCGGGTGCTAACCCGGATTGTATCCAAAAAACATAAAACCATGGCTGCCCAAATCACGGCAGAATTAAATGTGCACCTCAACTCTCTGTTTCCACCAGAACTGTCCGTCGGGAGCTCTACAGGGTCAATATACACGGCCGGGCTGCTATAGCCAAACCTTTGGTCACTCATGCCAATGCCAAACGTCGGTTTCAATGGTGCAAGGAGCGCAAATCTTGGGCTGTGGACAATGTGAAACATGCATTGTTCTCTGATGAGTCCACCTTTACTGTTTTCCCCACATCCGGGAGAGTTACGGTGTGGAGAAGCCCCAAAGAAGCGTACCACCCAGACTGTTGCATGCCCAGAGTGAAGCATGGGGGTGGATCAGTGATGGTTTGGGGTGCCATATCACGGCATTCCCTTGGCCCAATACTTGTGCTAGATGGGCGCGTCACTGCCAAGGACTACCGAACCATTCTTGAGGACCACGTGCATCCAATGGTTCAAACATTGTATCAGGATGACAATGCACCAATACACACAGCAAGACTGGTGAAAGATTGATTTGATGAACATGAAAGTGAAGTTGAACATCTCCCATGGCCTGCACAGTCACCAGATCTAAATATTACTGAGCCACTTTGGGGTGTTTTGGAGGAGCGAGTCAGGAAACGTTTTCCTCCACCAGTATCACGTAGTGACCTGGCCACTATCCTGCAAGAAGAATGGCTTAAAATCCCTCTGACCACTGTGCAGGACTTGTATATGTCATTCCCAAGACGAATTGACGCTGTGCTGGCCGCAAAAGGAGGCCCTACACCATCCTAATAAATTATTGTGGTCTAAAACCAGGTGTTTCAGTTTCATTGTCCAACCCCTGTATATTGCTGGCACAGAGAGCCTAAATGCATGAAACTTATTTAATTAGTGAATATTCATTGCAGTCCCAGCAGTTCTTTGTGATGATGAAACTGAGAACAGTGATATTGCAATAAAAATAAATGTGTGAAATATTGTACAGCACTACAAACAATTAAATGTGTGATGCATCATTTCAACCCCAGTCACAGTTTCTTTTTGCCTAAAACCCAGCAGCTGATCCCAAAAACCATTACTCGTCACAACATCACATGTTCAAGCCAAGAAGCTGACCCCAACATGTGTTGAACCACTTGTTTGCTGAATATTGGACCGTTTGCACGTTGCTGGACACCACCAGGCCTTCTGGCGTCATCGGCCATTTTGTATCCCAGAATAGTCCGCTACTACAAATCCCAGCGGGCACTGCGGCTGATTTGACAGGGCGTCCCAAGTCTGACGTCACAGGAGGCTATATAGGAAGGTGGCCCCTTTAAGGAGGTGCTTTCCAGCTGAAACCAAGACGCGGTTATCACGCAACTGGAGCATCAACTCTAGAGAAGAAACCCCGCGTGGACTTTCATTCATTCTCCCCATTGGCCAACGAGAAACTAAGCGAATTAACCTTACAGGAATATGAAGGCTTGTAAGTTTTAAACTTTAACGATCGAAGACGTGGGTTTAACAGGTAACCAAAAAAAACCATAGAGTTTTCAAGGAGACGCAATTTTCCCTCCTTGTTTTTTTTGTCCCAGTGGACTAGTGACGGTCCGTCATATTTTTTTACCTTTCTGCCAAGGAGGTCACAAAGGACGAAAACGGACTGCTTTGCTGAGTATCCACGGATGCGCTGTGAAACTGGACTGCTATAATAACCTTATGGTGAAAATCAACCATTTTCTTTGTCTTCAATTTCGTGCTTTCCTAGCTTGCCACCAAAAGTTTTAGTATCCTTTGTCCTCTGGGTGTACAACTTTGCTTGGGGGAAGTTTTATGACTGCCTGTGTCCCACTGAGCTACACTTTGGGAGGGGCGCTCCCAACGCTTCGTTCAACCATATTCCCTTTGTATTTTGCCATAACTGCCATAACTGCTGGTTTGATCTCATACACACTCACTGCTGTTTTTATTTTGTTTAGTTGGATATTTTACCCTTTTGTGTACAACTTTGCTTGGGGAAAGCTTTATGACTGCCTGTGTCCCACTGAGCTACACTTTTGGTGGGGCGCTCCCAAAGCTTCGTTCAACCATATTTATGGCGTCACATTCCAGCCAAAAATCAGAGGAGCGTATTAAGCAATCACAACAGTTCATCTTTTAATTGAGAGAGCGCATAGCTCTGATGGTGGGCGTGCACCTTTATTCGAGAGCCTTTGAACGCAGCACGGCAAGTAGTAAAACACGCCCCCTGAACCCATCTGTTCGCTCTCTTAGAAAGATTACGCTCTCTCGCTCTGTTTAGTGGGTGTATTTGTCAGTTGGGGGCAGAAACTCTTCTGACTAAACTGATTGGCCGGATTTTCACCTCATATCCGGTCGCAGCCAGCACAGGACATTGCCTTAAAAAACAATTCATCAGGAACCCATATTCAATTTGGAATTTCATACCAAACCTTATTTTCTCTAAATTTGGAGGACTTAACTTCCTCTTATTTTGCAACTATAATGTTTAAAAAATCCCCTCAAAATTATCTGGTTTCCATAAGCAGATGCTTCTTTCTTGGTCACTGATCTACAAGCATAATTTCTCCCCCACAGATACTATTTATGGAACAATAAAGATATCTTATATAAAAACAAATCTTTACTCGTCGTACTCGTACTCGTCATCTTCCGCTTATCCGGAACCGGGTCGCGGGGGCAGCAGACTCAGCAGAGACACCCAGATGTCCCTCTCCCCAGACACCTCCTCCAGCTCCTCCGGGGGGAGCCCAAGGCGTTCCCAGGCCAGCCGAGAGACATAGTCCCTCCAGAGTGCCCGGCCACCCTACGGAGGAAGCTCATTTCAGCCGCTTATATCCGGGATCTCGTTCTTTCGGTCATGACCCAAAGTTCATGGCCATAGGTGAGGGTAGGAATGTAGACCGACCGGTGAATCGAAAGCTTCGCTTTTCGGCTCAGCTCTCTCTTCACCACAATGGACCGGCACAGCGCCCCCATTACTGCAGCAGCCGCACCGACCCGTCTGTCGATCTCCCGCTCCATTCTTCCCTCACTCGTGAACAAGACCCCGAGATACTTGAACTCCTCCACTTGAGGCAAGAACTCCCCTCCAACCTAAAGAGGACAAGCCACCCTTTTCCGGCTGAGTACCATGGCCTCTGACTTGGAGGAGCCGATCTTCATCCCAGCCGCTTCACACTCGGCTGCGAACCGCCCCAGCGCATGCTGTGGGTCTTGGCTAGAGGGGGCCAGCAGGACCACGTCATCTGCAAAAAGAAGAGACGAAATCCACTGGTCCCCGAACCAGACCCCCTCCGGCCCTTGGCTGCGTCTAGAAATCCTGTCCATGAAAGTTATGAACAGGACCGGTGACAAAGGGCAGCCCTGCCGGAGTCCAACATGCACCGGGAACAGGTCCGACTTAGTGCCGGCAATGCGGCCCAAACTCCTGCTCCGCTCGTACAGGGATCGGATGGCCCCTAATAAAGGGCCCCTGATTCCATACTCCTGGAGCACCCCCCACAAGGCATCACGAGGGACACAGTCGAATGCTTTCTCTATCGGCCGGACTCTCCTCTCCAATACCCTGGCGTAGGCCTTGCCAGGGAGGCTGAGGAGTGTGATCCCCCTGTAGTTGGAACACACCCTCCGGTCACCCTTCTTATGAAGGGAGACCACCACCCCAGTCTGCCAGTCCAGAGGTACTGTCCCTGACCGCCACGCAATGTTGAAGAGGCGTGTCAACCATGACAGCCCCACAACATCCAGAGATTTGAGGTACTCAGGGCGGATCTCATTCACCCCCGAAGCCTTGCCACCGTGGAGCTTTTTAACCACCTCGGTGACTTCAGCCTGGATGATGAAAGACTCCAACCCCGAGTCCCCAGCCTCTGTTTCCACCAGGGAATGCGTGATGGCAGGATTGAGGAGATCCTCGAAGTACTCCTTCCACCGCCCGATAATGTCCCCAGTCGAGGTCAGCAGCCTCCCACCCCCACTATAAACAGTGTTGGCGAAGCACTGCTTCCCCCTCCTGAGGCGCCGGACGGTTTGCCAGAATCGCTTCGAGGCCGACCGGTAGTCCTTCTCCATGGCCTCACCAAACTCCTCCCAGGCCCGAGTTTTTGCCTCTGCCACAGCCCGGGCCGCAGCACGCTTGGCCTCACGATACCCGTCAGCCGCCTCAGGAGTCCCACAAGCCAACCACAACCGATAGGACTCCTTCTTCAGCTTGACAGCATCCCTTACTGCCGGTGTCCACCACCGGGTTCTCTGATTGCCACCGCGACAGGCACCGTAGACCTTACGGCCACAGCTACGGGCAGCAGCATCGACAATAGATGCGGAGAACATGGTCCACTTGGACTCTATGCCTCCAACATCCCCCGGAATCTGGTCAAAGCTCTCCCGGAGGTGGGAGTTGAATACATCCCTGGCCGAGGGCTCCGCCAGGGGTTCCCAGCAGACCCTCACTATGCGCTTGGGCCTGCCAAGTCTGTCCAGCTTTCTCCTCCTCCAGCGGATCCAACTAACCACCAGGTGGTGATCAGTGGACAGCTCAGCTCCTCTCTTCACCCGAGTGTTCAAAACATGCGGCCAAAGGTCTGATGATACGACAACAAAGTCGATCATTGACCTCCTGCCTAGGGTGTCCTGGTGCCAAGTGCACTGATGGACACCCTTATGCTTGAACGTGGTGTTCATTATGGACAATCCATGACTAGCACAGAAGTCCAATAATGAAACACCACTCGGATTCAGATCGGGGAGGCGATTCCTCCTGATCACGCCTCTCCAGGTGTCACTGTCGTTTCCAACGTGGGCGTTGAAGTCCCCCAGCAGAATAATGGAGTCCCCGGGAGGGGCACTATCCAGCACCCCCGACAGGGACACCAAGAAGGCCGGGTACTCCACACTACCGCTCGGCCCGTAGGCCGAAACAACAGCCAGAGACCTATCCCCGACCCGAAGGCGCAGGGATGCGACCCTCTCATCCACCGGGGTAAACCCCAACACGAGACGGCTGAGCTGGGGGGCAACAAGCAAACCCACCCCAGCCTGCCACCTCTCCCCGTTGGCCACTCCAGAGTAGAAGAGAGTCCAGCCCCTCTCAAGGAGATGGGTTCCAGAGCCCACGCTGTGCGTGAAGGCGAGCCCGACTATTTCTAGTCGATATCTCTCGACCTCCCGCACAAGCTCAGGCTCCTTCCCCCCCATCGAGGTAACATTCCACGTCCCTAGAGCCAGCCTAAGCATCCGGGGATCGGGCCGCTGAGGTCTCCACCTTCGTCCGCCACCCAATCCTCTTTGCACCCGTCCCTCACGGTTCCCCCTGCAGGTGGTGGGCCCACAGGGGGAGGGCCTAGCGTCTCTCGTTCGGGCTTGGCCCGGCCGGGTCCTGCGAGGAGCAACCCGGCCACCAGGCGCTCTCCGGTGAGTCCCAAACCCAGGCCTGGCTCCAGGGTGGGACCCCGGCTCCGCCGTACCGGGCGACGTCACGTGCCTCGATTTAATAGTCCTCATGAAGGATTTTTGAACCGCTCTTTGTCTGACCCATCACCTAGAGCCTGTTTGCCATGGGGGCCCTTACCAGGGGCATTTAAGCCCCAGACAAGATATAGACAATAAAGATTTCTTATATAAAAACAAATCCTTATTCTACCCTAATTGGTTTACTCACAATATACTTTTAGTTCATCAATTGTTCAACTCTAATGGTTCATTAATGACATATCAAGATTTTGTCATGAAATACGGTATCATTATACCATTTAAAGAATTCAATATTATAATAAATGCAATCCCTACTGGAGTAGTCATTTTACTTAAAAGTGCTGCAGGACAGAATCTCACTCTATTGCCTTTTGATCCAACTAAACTCGAAATTGGTCAAATTTGTTTTTCCTCATTCCGTAATTGCAACCGTCATATACGTTCCTTATTTAAGAAAAATGTTGCATCGATTCAGCGGCGCCGGATTCATTTAAGAGGTGGGGGGAAACACTATAATGTTGGTGCATATTTAAGGGGCGTTTTTAGGGTGTTGATATATTGGGGGCTTTAGCCCAGAACCGTCCTTCATCCTGTTCTCTCTTTAAAAGTTGCCCTTTACAGTCTCTGTTTATGTATTTTGACCACTATGTTTATTCGTCCGGCTACCTGCTACCGCGGTCAAGTGAGCCGACAGTCAGAAATCCGCGGTCACACCAGCCGACTCTAACTCTCTCTTAAAGATTAGCTTCGCGCATTCAAGGTGCGTTACGGTAATGGAGCAGAAAGGACCCCCCCCTGGCAACGGTTGAGAAAATAAGAGGAAAACTTCAGAACATTTATATTAATTAAATTTTTACAACTTTCACATGCATGTTTTATGTAAAAAATAATAATAATTTCACTGAGGATGTTTGGTGAAATAATACCTACTAATGCTCACCAGGATAGGCATTTGTGTCACTTTCAGGAATGTATTTCTCCAATTAAAGGGTCATCTATACTATAACCAGGGTAAATATTTCATAATTTTACTGTAGAGTTTTGGAGAAATAACGTGTCAAAGTACCTCAAAATGCTCATCCAGTATCCAACATCTGATAGTGGTGGTCAGTGGATTACTGGAGGTCCAGGAGGACTGAACACGCTATTCTCTATGTATGACCCCATTTCTCCAAAACGGGAGAAATGGGGTCTGATACTCCTTCCATTTCAATATGATTGCTTGCACAGTGCTCCTTGGGATGTTTAAAGCTTGGGAAATCTTTTTGTATCCAAATCCGGCTTTAAACTTCTCCACAACAGTATCTCGGACTTCCCTGGTGTGTTCCTTGGTCTTCGTGATGCTCTCTGCTCTTTGAACAGAACCCTGAGACTATCACGGAGCAGGTGCATTTATACGGAGACTTAATTACACACAGGTGGATTCTTTTTATCATCATCAGTCATTTGGGACAACATTGGATCATTCAGAGATCCTCACTGAACTTCTGGAGTGAGTTTGCTGCACTGAAAGTAAAGGGGACGAATAATATTGCACGCCCCACTTTTCATTTGTTAAAAAAGTTTGACACATCCAATAAATTTTATTCTACTTCACAATTGTGTCCCACTTGTTGATTCTTCACAAAAGATTAGAATTTTATATGTTTATGTTTGAAGCCTGAAATGTGGCAAAAGGTTGAAAAGTTCAAGGGGGCCGAATACTTTCGCAAGGCACTGTATGTAACCCCAGATTCGTAAGAGAGAAGCGTAAAAGCTTCGAGTGCGTAAATACGCAGTCAGAGGCACCCTGCGCAAATGAACAGGGAGGATAAATCAGGGCGGAGGCTGACATGACAAACCATGACAAAGAAGTTTCGTTCAAAATTATTCACAGAATTTACCCATCCAAACTTCATTTATTCTGGTCTAGCCCCATCTCTACTCAATTTTGTGGAAAAATTGCACTTTGATTTCTACACATATTGAGCCGAATCTTTCTTTTTGCTTTGAACATGTATTATTTGGATTCACTGACTTTTCAACAGCCAAAAAAAACCCAATTCTATATTATTTTTGAAAATAAGTTCAAACAATACATTGAAACCATCAGAAATTCCTCCAATGTTAAAACGATTACAACTTTCACCTTGTGTACCATTTTCAATATATTTGTGAAATATGCGACTATAAAACATTGTCTCCATCTATAACCCCCTGGCGGCTGTTAGTATGTATAATGTACTCATGTACTGTTTTGCGTTATATACTTCAATAAATTTGAAAAAAACCAACAAAGAAAATACATTGCCTTTTAGGAGAAGAGCAGGGAACGTGACGTGGATTCAAAGCTTTGAAGAAAACGAGGAATAAATAAGGTAAGGAAAGGAAAAGTTGTTTTTTTTTACCGGTGACATTTATTTTATTTAAATTTTTCAAGGGTGTCCTCTAAGGATGCTTATTTTTCTTTTTCTATGTGTTTTCTAAGTGTTTTAAATTTCTGACTGTTTCCTATGTTGCATTCTGAGCCGAATGTCTCAACAAAACTTTATTATGGTCTCATAATGACAGTAAACATTCTTGAATGATTATTGATTGCTTTATTAACAATCGGTTAGCTGTGGATATGTTAAATTAATTAGCTTGAGACAATTTCTAGATGTCCAAATCTCAACACTAACAGTATGTCTCTGAAAGGAAGTTTTCTCTAAACTCTGGATGCTGATTATAATAACCGGCAATATTGGCATTGTTCTTTGATACAGTTGAGGACAGCATTGAAGAGTTCATTTTGTGAGATGTTAGAGGAAGTGAGTCTCACACCACTCTTAACATCTGTAAGAATCTTGATTTCTTTTTGGATAAATGTCACCGGTAAAAAAAAAGCGTTGCAATCAACAACCAACTTTTCCTTTCCTTACCTTCTTATTTATTTCTCGTTTTCTTCAACGCTTTGAATCCACATCACGTTTGCTGCTCTTCTTCTTCTCCTATAAGGCAACGTCCTGTGCCGGCTGCGACCGGATATGAGGTGAAAATCCGGCCAATCAGATCAATTAGAAGAGTTTCTGCTCCCAACTGACAAATACGCCCACAAAACAGAGAGAGAGAGCGTAATTTTTCTGTGACAGCGAACAGATGGGTGCAGGGGGCGTGTTTTATTGCTCGCCATGCTGCGGTCAAAGGCTCTTGAAGAAAGGTGCACGCCCGCGATCAGAGCTATGCGCTCCTCTCTCGAAAAGATGCGCTGTTGTGATTGCTTAATACGCTCCTCTGATTTTTGGCAGGAATGTGACGCCATACATATTCCCTTTGTATTTTGCCATAACTGCCATAACTGCTGGTTTGATCTCATACACACTCACTGCTGTTTTTATTTAGTTTAGTTAGATATTTTATCCGTTTTGTGTAGAACTTTGCATGTTTGATTAGGTGAAGATTATTGAATCGGAAGAGCAAACTGTATCAGGGCTGTTGATTTAATAAATATTCACGTAGATAAAACGAAGGCGTTTGTGTTTATTTTGTGCAAGAGTGATTTGTCAGTCAAAATAAGGTTAAAGTTCCCAACGTTTCGGCAAAAACGGTTGATTAAACAGTGACATCTAGTAATAGTTATCAATTATTACTGAGTATTTAACGGTTGTAATTATCAAGGGCTTTAGGCTACAATTACAACACCAGAGGACATCTCTGGCTTCGATTCATAAATAAGGATTTTTGGTTAAGAAATTAATTTTCTCAAATTATGATTTTTAATTGTAATTCTTGATAAATATTAATTAATCAATAATCATAATCCCAACACATGAATCAGACAGTTAGGGGCAGTGGCTATCTTGCTTGATGGTTCAGATGTGTGAAAAACAGCAGAATGACTTTAACCTTTCATGTCAGATATAGAGAGAGTTATTTGATAAAATATGCTGACAAGGTGAAAAAGCATATAAATCCTGCTCTTTGTGTGAAAGAGGCTAATGTTAATTTATATGCACTTGCTGCAGTTTTCATCATAAATAGTAAAATCTGCCTCTGAAAAAAAAATACCTCGCCCCACTTAGAATGACATTAGAAGAAGAATCTTATGGGATTTAAACCAAACTTAAATTTTGTCTCTCATCGGGACAGATTGAATTTTACTACATCAAGATTTCATCCAAAAACTGCATTTAAAAATTACTGCTTTACTTATGTACTCATGTCCCGCATGTGCATATTTATCCACAAGTACAGATTGGTTAATCCTCACCTATCTAGTAAGGATTATTATGCTATATTAGAGCATTATTCAGACAATTCGAAGTGAATAACATTATTGTTTCATCATTAAACCTGGCATATAGTAGACATTTTGTCTTAAAGTTGATGTTTTACAACCAGGAAAAATGGGTAAGCCTAAAGATTTGAGGTAATTTGGGGCCAGACTGTGATGGTTAAATGGCTAGGGCAGTGCATCTCCAAAACTGTTTCTGATCTTCACTAATGAAATGTGGTTCAAAGAAGAAACAATGTTGAACTGGCAACATAGTCATGGGCAGCCTAGGCTTATTAATGCGCATGGGTGGTGAAGGCTGCCCCGTGTGGTCAATTCCAACAGACGAGCTACTGTAACTACAATTAATCAAGGAGATAATTCTGGTTCTAATGGTTAGGTGCTAGAATACAAAGTGCAGCGTAGCTTGTAAAGAGTTGTGTAGTTTCAGACCAGCCAGGGTGCCATTCTAATCCCTGTTCAAAACCATCAGAATAAACAATAGGCAAGTGACCATTAGAACTGGACAACAGAGCAATGGAAAAATGTGGCCTTGTTTGATGAATCATGTTTTCTTAAAAACCGTGGATGGTCTGGTGCTTGTGTGTTGTGGAGCAGATGACACCAGGTTGCACTGTGGGAAGTAGGCAGCCTACAGAGGCTGCGAGATGCTTTGCACACAACCCTCTGCCAGGAAACTGTGCTGCTTACATCTTGGTGCCAGATACCACCACATACCCTCAGATGTTTAGTGGAGTTCATGTCTTGACAGGAAAGGGCTCTGTTGGCAGCAAAATGGGAACCAACACAATAAGGCAGGTGGTCATAATGTTATGCCTGATCAGTTAAAGTCAAACCTATGATAAAACCTAAAATATTTTGTGTTAAATAATGAGTCTTACATGTGTTTTCATGTTCATCACTGTGTGTTTGTGAGAGTATCACAATGTGGTTTGTTTTTCTCTCAATCAATTATCCGTTTACAGTTCCAGTCTGCAACTAAATTGAAACTGTCTGAGAAAGTTAACATGCATGATTTATCTGATTGTTTAAAGTAAACCATGTGCTCAAACTATTCATTCTCAGTCCCCAGGAATGTGATTGTATAACAATGACCTACTGGACTCACAGTTTATTTTCTGGAGAGGATGTTTAGTCGAGCGTGTCCAGGGTAGCATTAAAAATAAAATTGACACAGAGCAGATTTCTAAGTGACTTACTGGAAGGATTTCCTGCCTTGTTCTACAGATAACATCACATAAGACACTGGTATGTTTATTCATGTGCAAACTCACTAATGGAAAACAAATACATTCTTCAGGAATATACACACACAAAAACAGGTATGATGTATATTTGTGCATGTAAACAGCAGTTTAGAGAAGTGAGAATGTTTTATTTTTTCTGCAAGCCAGAACATTTAAACATAATGTAACCACGATGATATGCTTTGCTTATGAACAGGTTTATGTCAAGAAGCCTCTGAAATCACCAAAAGCTTTTTTCTTTTACCAAGATTCTCCTGCATCATATCGTTTCTTAGAAATGTTTTATTTTTTATCTTTTGCTTTTGCAAGAAGAAGTAGTTTTAAAGATATACTCTTGAGCAATGCAGCAGCTGTTTAAACATACTATACATCAGGTTTGCGACTTCTACAAGGGTCAAAATGATTGGGCTAGTTGGGTATAAATAAGGTTGTGGCTGAATAGTTGGTGGGGGGTGGGGGAGACGACTGCAGATGACTGCAGGGCATAACACAAACACACACATTCAGCATACAAAACACTGGAGGAAGCACATGGTCTCGTTTCACATTATCACACAGTAACAGCACATTTTTACCCTTTCTAAAAATATTCAGACACTAGCAAATAGCTGCACATCTCTGCTCCTCTCGCACTTGGACAAACAGCCAGCAGGGACAAGTGTAGAGGTGGGATGCTTAGTGGAAGGGTGGATATAAACAACCAGATTAAAGGGGACAATCTGCAACATAAATCTCCAATATTATCAGCTGCAGGCAGCATGAAGGGGGAAGCCTGGCCGAGCTGGCACCATGGAAGCGCGTGATGTTGATGTGCTTATCTTTGCTATGGACTCAACTCAGGATAAAAGCCTATCATTTAGGATTTGTAATCCATCTTCAGAATGGCAATACACTTAGTTCCACAATGTCTCAGAGAGGAAGGTAACCAGGGGAAGTGTAATCAGTGTAGAAGCCCTTTACTGTAAAATGAAAAGGCAGCACTTACATTAACACGTGATGTCTTTATTACCCATGACTGATTAACAAATGAGGAATATTGAGTCTGAATGTAAAGTCCAACGGAATCACAAAGACATTTGTGTTGTCACAGATGTTGCACATTTTTGTGAACTATTCAAATGTATACGATTTAGAATTCAAGTCACTTATTTTTGTCTTTTTGTTGTTTTTTTTTTGTTGTCCACCTGTAAATAATACACAGTGAGAAATTGTTTCAAGGGTTGAATTTAACTCAGTAGCAGAAGACATTCAAAAAGACATTCAAGCTCAAATGTGTCAAACATTAACAATGAAACTTATTTAAAAAACACTGTTGTTTGTTTACACTGTTGAAAGTATTATGACTATGTTTTGGGTAAACTGTAATGTTTAAAGGCAGCCTTAAAATATAACAGAAAACAAGAAAATAACTTTGCAGGAACCTCAAACAAATTTTAGGCTAAGTAACAGAAAGTGTACAATGCACAATAACACACATTGTGACCAAGATTTGCAGTTATATCAGGCTTGTTTCCAACAGATTGGGGAGGTGTCTCTCCTGCTTTTTTATCTGAGTGAGCATTCAAACAGCTCAGACGCTCTGGAGTTTGAGGGGAAGGACACATCACAAAGCCTGAACAAATCAGACATGGAATTATCCTGTTTAAACAGCAGAGAGATAAGAAATAGGTAAACAATCTCCATTTAGATACAACTATCTGTTGCTGGCTAAAGCTGCTTCTCCTTCATGGTTTCACCCATGTAATCTTTCTACTGAAGAAAGGACAAGTTTGCATTTCAGCATTTCACACAATTGTCACTTTTTAAAGCAACGCCAAATCATGAATTACAGCAAGTACAGATTACGCCTTCTTAGCTTCTAATTTGGCAAAAATAAGGTAAATTATATTAGAAATAGTTTGACATTTAGAAATAAACATCCAAACCATTAACGTTTGATCATAACAGTAAAGCAAAGTCTTAAAAGCATTCCTATTTTGAATGTTTTAGGTGCAAGAGGTTAGTTTGATCAGATCTGAAGCCATGGCAAAGGCACTTTGAAGAGACTTGGTTGAACCAATTAAAAGTGTCTGGAAGGTCAGACTAGATATGTTACCATATTACACTGTAATGTGCAAAAAGATTAAATTTTTATTTCTCCATAGTGTTATTTCTTTCTTATTATTCTGCAATTCTACCCTGCTGAACATAAATATCTTGTCAGGATCTGTGCTTTGTTTGTTTGTTTGGTGCTTTTACTCTGCTTAGCCCCTAGATGGCGTGGAACCTGGAGGAGAGGTGACAGGTGTTCATCATTCCATTGATTACCTGCTGAGTAGTATATTAAGAGGAGGCTGCCAGCAACTCACTGCCACAGAGTGTTGTCCTTTAGTGGTACAGCTCAAGCCACATTACCTTGTCTTGTTCTTGCGTTGAACTTTAAGTAATTTGAATTTGTTACCTTGCAGGATTACCTGAACCTGACCTTGCCTTTTGTGTGGAACTCTGCCTGGATTAACTACTTCTGGAAAGAAGCTATCCAGCTCCATGATCAAAGACTAGCCTTTCGTTACTTCATTGGACCACACCGGTTGGCAGCCTCCTGAATTGTTCGCTCCTTGGATCACCCTTCAAGAACCCTGTCCAGCCTCCTCCTTCCACTGCACCACTTCTGAAAACCCTGGACCATCTTGTTATCCTGGCACACCGTTATCCACCATCATCTGTCTCACGGGTAAACAACTATTTGGTCTCTCCGCTCCACCCTCTAGCGGATCATTCCACCAACCCAGTAAGGCTGAATTATTATTCTTTAAGTATTGACCCTAAGTATTCCCTACTTACCATCCTGTTTATTTTACAGTTGGTTTCCCGGTTCCAGTTCCCCTGCCCATTTCACTACACTGTAAAAAATACGTTACCGAAAAAGACTCGGTCTCCTGAATTGCTTTCTGCATGTGGGTCAAATCTGTTCGAAACAATATGACATATCTATGTTTAAAGAGACCATATTTATTTACCAATTACTGCTACGAACCATTACCTGTACTTTTTCTCACTAACATGTCAATTTTATTACATCTTCTGAAGTAATGCAATATTGTTTCCCTAAGAAAGGGACAAGAGGAAAATTTTGGTTATTTACTCCGTATTACATTTGTAAGTCAAAAGAACTTTGAAAACTACATTTTGGTTGCACTGAAGTTATTAGTTAGTTGCCTTTGAGCACCTGCAATGATTAGAAAACTGTGATGGGGTGGGAAGTGAGCTAACTCTGGTGGCTTCAAGCAGAAGTAAATACCTGATAAAACACAGAGGAGGATAAAGAGAGGAAGAAGTAACAAAATTGGTAGAAAAGAATGTAATAAGCTCAAGCTTGGAAATTTGCTTGAGTCAGGTTACCCCTCTAATCATCAAGTATTTGGAGAGAACAGGAGACTAGGTGACGGGAATAAGGAGAAAAAGAAGGGTCCAAGTGAGAGATGAAAACATTTTGTTGAAAGATTAGAGAATAAACTCATTGCCGATCAAGTCTGAATCCGAGATCTCTAGCTTTCAGTTGGGTTTGGTGAATAAACTAACAATTTCTGACAGATGGTTTTATTACATGAAAATCAAATCCCCCAACTGCTACTCTCAACCTTATTCTGGTTAATATAAAACATATTTGAAAAGTGATTCAATGAGTTCTGGTACACGTCATCTTTCAACATTTATTTATAGCTAATTATCTGAACACACCCATCATCTTGTCTCTTGGTGAAAGATTGTATTTGCTTAAGCCACAAATGCAAGCATAAAGCCAATAAACGCAGTTCCCAAATGAATCATCTGCAGCAGAGTGCTCAATAGCTGGTTTCTGTCCGATGGCTCTGAACCCCAGGAAAAAGTACAGAATGGCTCCGGTTACTAGCATTTAACTGAAAAGCAGCCAATGCCTGGGTTTGCTACCCAATTACTGACATTAACTACAGAGCTGAAATGTCTCTTGTGACTCTCGGTTTGACAGTGTCTGTCTTTTTCTCCACTGATTTTGATCTTTATTTGCTCCAGTGTATTACTTGTTCACAATTCTCCAGGATTTTTATTGGAACAGTGAGATTGCTTTTATACTATCAGTACTATGTGTTATCTAAGGTATGCGTTATATTTGTAAGGGAAATTTTTGACAAATTAAGAGGATTTTTTTCTTTTATTTAGTTTGAGTTGTTTCTTAGGTAAATACTGCTATCTCGGGGATCAAAAATCTTAAATATTTTATTTATTGATTTGTCAGCAAAATCAATAAATAATAATAAAAAGATAAGGGGTTAAAAAGTACTACATTTATGACACAATCTATAAAGCATTTACATTTTTGTGCATACACTCAATCTCTGTTTTGTCATAATGGTATATAGATGTTATGATGTTCATTTTTCTTTTTTGGTTTGAAAGGCCAACATTTCCACAAGTTGCTCTTACTTTCAATAGGCTAAATTATTTTTCCCAGTTTTGCATCCTTGAACCACAATTAAATCATTGCAGTTTCACAAAAAGGCTAAACAACTCTTATTCTTTGATCTAATACAGGGTTGTCCAAAGTGTGGCCCGGGGTCCATTTTGTGCATGTTCCCTTCCACCAGCTGTTCCTGATTCCCCTCTGATTAGCTCACCTTGTTCATTGGTCCATTCTCCACCCTGCCTCAGTATTTATACTCCCTGGTTTCATAATATTCCTCTGGTTCCTCCCGTTAAACTACCTGGCTCCATGGCTGTTTACCTGCCTGTCTTCCACATCCTGGTCTCCCTAAAAGTTCTTTATTTATTAAATATCTTCATTCTCCATTACGCTCTGCATTTGGGTCCTTCATCTACCATAACATGACAGTGTCTCCCAAACGCAGTTAAGACTGGTAAAAATTTTGTCCTCCATTAAATGGAGCTGATGCAGATCCACACTTTTTGTCAGTTTTTAGAATGAGATTTCCAATGATAAATTTATATTCCTAATTTGAAAAGTTAAGTACTAGACTTTTTTTCTTTTATTAGCCATTGTTTTGCTTCTATGTTAAAATCATAGTAAGTAGGGCCAAAAACATCCAACATCTATTTAAACAGACTTAGGTACAACCTTTCATTAAACTTGGCTAAATACAGCAAGACTTGTTGAAAAAAGTTCTTATTATGGTTTCTGAAAATAGACTCAAAAAACATTTTCTCGACCAACAAAATAGAAAATATTCGAAAATCAATATTTTGTTCTTTTCTACTTTGTTTCATTAATATTGCATGTTTGATTTGTCAAGCAGGTAAAAATAAAAAGAATTATTTCATTTTTAATTTGAAAAAACTTAAAAGTGATCAGAGAAAACTAAAACAAATCACACAATGGAAAAAAGAGAACTTATCCAAACACACAGACTGCCTCTAAATACTTCAGTCCTAGACACAAAATGAAATTTACAAACATGTTAAGTCTTGGAAAACCAAGTAGAAAGTACCAGGCTGCAGAATCTGTTGCAATATTGATCAAGAATGCCATAGAAAGTAGGGTACATAAGGAGAGTTCCGGGACCACTGCCAAGGCTGAAATCTCAACAAACATATAGACCCTGGGAGAAAAAAGAAACTTTCTAGTTTAATAAAAACACAGACTCAAATCAGAATCAGAACTGGACTCACTATGTAAAGTCAAGAGGTACATAAAGAAAGTCAGTAAGAATGTGGCAAGTGGAAAGCCACAAGAAGTTCTGTTTCGAGTTTGCCATAAGTCATGTAGAGGAAACAGCAAAAAGGTGGAAAAAGGAGCTCTGGTCATATGAGCAAATTCACACTTAGGCTTCCATGAAAAATGGTATGTTTGGTGGAAAACTAATATTGCATGTGAGCATCAAAATACCACCATCCCGGTGAAACATAGGGGTGGCAGCATTATGCTGTGGAAATGCCTGTTAAAATTGCTTCAACAGGGATAGGGAAGCTGGACCGAGTTGATGGGAAGTTAGATGGAGTTCAATACAGGGCAATCTGGGAAGAAAACCTGTTAGAGGCTGTAAGACTTAATGAGGCAGATGTTCACTTTCCAGCACAACAATAACCTTGAACCATACAGCCTGAGCTAGAATTAAATGGTTTTTACTAAAGCATCTTCATGTGTTAGACTGGGCCAGTCAATTCCCAGAACTAAATATAGCTGAGAATCAATGGAAAGAAACTGATATTCACTGTATCTCTTCATCTCATCTGCAGGAGCTTGAGCTTTTTGCAAAGAAGTATGTGTGCTACGTTCATACAGACATACCCCAAACGACTGCAAGTTGTAATTGCAGCAAAATGTGGTTCAATAAAGTACTCAAGGTGGGCGACCACAAATCCCACCACACACACACACACACACACACACACACACACACACCACACACACACACACACACACACACACACACACACACACACACCACACACACACACACACACACACCACACACACGCACCCACACACGCATATTTTCCATCCTCTTAACAATGATTTCCTACTTTGTGCTGGTCTTGTTCCTAAAAAAGCCAAAGAAGTAGATGGAGGTTTCAAGCTGAGGATAAATTTTATCGTCTCCAGGGGCCAATTCGTTGGACAGAAATACAAAAATAATCATAGCATACTGTACATGATACAACCAGGATACAACCATAAGCGACTACAGTCTCTATTTGAGCTTATGAGGTCAATTCTTTTAATGAGGCTGACACTAACAGGGACAAATGAACATCTGTACCTTTTTGCATCGCACTGTATTACCATGTATCTACGAGCCAATGGCAGCAACTTGTAATTACGGTAAAGGGTATGGTTTGGGCCAACAAGGATACCTTTAGCCTTCCTTGTGACTCTAGTTGAATAGATCCATGTGAGCTCGATAGTCACCTTTACTATGCTGTTTAGTCTGTTTTTGGTTGCAATGTGACAAAATATGAAAAGTTTTAAGGGTCTGAATACTTTAGTAAATAACTTTAGTTCAGCCCTCCTGCTTTAGCTGACTCAAAATGATTATTTCTTAAAACCTTTCTAAGAATATCTAAATCATCATCTGTCTTTGCTGTCACTGTCAGCTTCATATATGTAAAGTCATGCTCTGGCAACAGTAACTAAGCGAGGCAGGACTTAAAAACCTGTCAATTTCTGAAAAAAAGAATGAAGAACGAAAGCATGTGAACCAAAAATATAAAACCTACATAAAAGCAGTTTCTATTGGAGACAGCAGTTCTACAGGAAACATGGAAATCTACGTGGAATTCAAATATTTTTCCATTTTGGCAATAGAATAGGTCAAAAACCTACAAAAATGCTATTGTTTTAGCCTTACCTCCATTCCTTGTAACCTTTTCTCTAAACAAACACAAGGACACCCTCACAGAAACAGACTTCTCCCACTGCTCCATGCCTCCCTCTGTGAAAAGGGCCATCTCTACCTCCATCTGCATGTGTGAGGGGCTGTCCTGGTGTGTCAGTAATGACAATGTCCCAGTGTTCCTCTCTGCCAATTAGCCCAGCCGTAATTACACAGACACAAATGGAGCTGCCAATCACCCAGATCCTCTGCAGAAGGAACTCCCCCACCCACAAACAAGAGCAAAAGACACAGGGAGACAGTACCAGGAAGAGCAATACGGGTTCTGAACAGCTGCTTCTGTAGTGCTCTGAACAACCTCACACTGTTTCAGTAAGAAGCATGAGAAGGGTTTAGTTCAATTACTCTGACTGTGTGGCAATTCCACAGTTTCCATGAAAAATGCCATGAAGCGATATTAGAAGCAACCTTAATCGACATAGTTTCTGATCTGAGCTGCTTTAAGGACTAGTTTCAATTCTCCATTGGTGCCAATGTGCTCCTTGCAAAGGACTGGACATTTCTGTAATACCCCAAAAATCCAACGCATTTAGTTGCCTTCAGTGGTCTGGACCAAGTTTGGACTTTAACTGGACTGTTCTAACATGTGAAAATATTTTGATCAAAACCACTGTATTTTATCTTTAGCATGTACATTTGGGGTCATTATCCTACTGGAAGCTGAAAATCCACCCCAGTCTTTTGCAGCCTGTTATGTGTTTTCTTCCAAGATTATCCTGCTCAATCCATCTTCCCATGAACTATGAACAACTTGCTTGACTTTGCTAAAACAAAAAAAAAAGCTCACTACATGATTCTGCAACTTCCAGTTTCACAGTGGAAGTGGTATATTCAAGATGATTGGTTTGGTGCAAAAATTATAATTGTTCTGCGGACAGATTTACCCACTTGAGCTGCGTATCACTGCAGCTCCTCCAGAGCTACTGTGAGTTTCTTGATTGCTTCTCTGATTAATGCCCTTTTCGCGGTTAAGGTGGATGGTCACGTCTTAGTAGGTTTGCAATTGTCCCGTACTCTTTTCATTTTCCAATAATGTTGAACAGTGCTGTATGAGCTTTTCAAAGATTAGCACACTGAAATCTTACCCAGCTTTAAACTTGTCCATTATTTTATTTCTGTTCTGTCTGTAGCATTCCTTGGTCTTTGTGATGCTGTTAATTCACTTTAGTTCTTTAACAAACCACCTCACCATTTAGAGAACAGTTGTATTTATGATCAGATTAAATCTCTGAAGACAGTTGGCTACACTACATTTAATTGAAGTAATCAAAGTATATGGGGGCTGAATACAAATCCAGTTAATTTGATAAATATATTGAAAACTATGTATCATTACACGTCACAACTATGCACTACTTCATCGTGATCTATCACATGAAATCCAAGTGAAAGGTTTAAGGAGTTTAAATAAAGTTTAAGATAAATACAGCACATCAGTCTTTTATTGATCAGTCATTGCTTAATCATTGGTTTTAACTTCTTTCTGCATCAATATGAAAGGTTTACCACATGGTAATATGTATTTCATCTGTTAAATGACATGTTACAACAGATCTACAAAGATGTAAAGAAGAATGTCTTCAACAAACAATGGTTAAATCTATATTATTCCCTCATCATTTCTCATTAATTATTCCCTACTTTCACCCTTGTAAATAAATGAAATAAGATTCCACTTTAATGGGAGCTTGATTTCCCTAGAGTATCACCAACATAACACAACAAATGAAAGTTTCATAATGAGAAAGATAACATCTTCACTCGTGATTCATCAACCTTTTAAGTGCTACATGTTGTTTATACAGCAAACTGTGTCACCATAATTTCTATCCTTTAGGGCAATAGTTATCTGGCAATAACAACAAGATGACCCATCAAAATGAGATACTCAGAGAGTGAAAGAAAGAGTAGTTGTCAATTTATTCACATGACAAGGTGTGCTTTACTCTTTCAGCTCTGAGTTCGCAGCAGCAGAACAGCTCTGGGAATGAAAGTGGATGAATGGAGGCAACAATAATATTCAGAGCAACAATAACAAACACTTTTATTAAACTGCACTTATGTAACATGGCTAAAGTGCTTGACAGGAAAATAAACTATTATAAATGAATACAAAATAAAATATAATGGTAGGAGGCTCATGACATCTGGTGATGCAAGTGGTAAGAGAAAAGGTATATTATGAAGGATCAAGAAAAAAAGGGGAAAATTTGGTCCAAGACGATGAGTAGGAGAAAGAAGAAATCAAAGGGAGAAGGGGGCGAAGCGCGGAAAGCGCAGAATCCCAGTAGCAAGTCTTACCTCTGGGACGTCTTCTTGTATTTGCGCCTGCCAAAGAAAACAAATAGGGGAAAAATTGAAGCATCACACAAAAATAAAGATCAGGATCATGCAAACCACTTCATATTAAGTGATTTTTAAAACAAGCAAAAGATTTAGGAGAAGGGGCATATTATGGTCAAAGTAAGATGTCCTTTCTGGTATTATTTTGCGCTATCTTGTTCTCTTGATTCCATTATAAAAGGTTTGCCTTTCTCACATGTGGAAAAAATGTGGCAAGAAAGTGCTTAATAGAAAAGATTCTTAAGGATAATTGTGATTAAAGTAAATAGAGTAAACCAATGCATTTTATTTTCCATAATCAAACAGCAAACACTAAAGCAGACGTTCCTGTGACTACAGCTGCCAATATTATTAAAAGGTACAGGGTTCGTAAGACTGCAACCAACCTTCCAGGATGTTGATGCAACAGCTAATGGAAACAGAAGTTCATAAGACAGATGGAGCAAATGGCAGAAATTAATTCACAAAAATGCATGTTAACAAGCCCCAAAGATTCTGGGACAATATTTAGACTCATGAGACAAAAACTTGCTGGCCATTCGCATCAGTTCTATGATTACAGAAGGAAAAATCTATCTTTTAAAGCACCTTAACTAGCAGTGTTGTGCACTAATGCATTGTTGAGTGGCATTAAGCTTTTGTCTAAATTTGAACTCAACAATGCTGATTTTTGCATGACAAACTCAATCTGAGCAAAGCTTTCCTTAATGCCATTAAATGGTGCTGTAGTCTTCAATGCAGCTATCCTGGGTTTGATTCCCAACATTGAGACCTTTCCTGCATGTTTTCCCCCATTCTCACTCTGCCCATTTACTGTCTGGTAACTTCAGTATAGGCCACTAGTGCCAAAATCTTTTAAAATAATGATGATCTATTTAGGAGGGAACAAAATAAGTAAGCGTAGAAACTTTTAATACAAACGTTAGCTTCTTTATGTTGCCAAGAGTCATAATATTTACCCTTAAAGGTAAGAGTGTAGTGATTGCTGTGTTTTGTTTTTTTTTTTTTTTTTTTTTACATGGGTGAGTGTGTGCCTGCATGCAGTTCAGGCTGCTGCACACACATTTATCTATCTCTGTTGGGACTAATTATTGATGATGTATCTCTCTCCCCTTGCTTTGAACTTGACTATAATACCTTCCTTTTAACAAATATACCACCATAAAACTGAAAGATTGGACCCTATCCATTTAATCTGTGCCAAGTTTTTGTTGTTACTAAACAGGTAGGGAGTGAGAGTTTGCAGGTACAACAGAGACAAAAAGAAAGAATAAAATACCAGCTTAATGCATTCAGTCATTCCTAACTTTGCTTTCTGACTATAATAGAGTTAGGTTATAAGAGCACACTGATATCAATTGTGAAACATGGAGGATGTTTGGTTTCAAGGCTGCTTTGTTGCATCTGGCACTGGAACCTTTAAATCTGTGGAGGGATCTAAGAATTCTGAAGACTACCATGGCATCCTGAAGCAAAACAATAGTGCAGTATCAAAATCTGATGATGAAAAAAAACAAAGACCAAAACATTAGACTAACCTTATAAACGACCTTTACACATGTCAATGTCTTTTGGCTAAAAGTATGTGAAGACCTATCAATATGCCTACAGTACACAGTCCCAGTCTGCCCCTCACATTGCCTTCTTGGTGACATCACAAAAGTGGATTTGAAAACAAATAGATGCCATACCCTTCTTGCAATTCTTAGCATTGCAAAAAAAGAATACTTAAGAACTGGAAGAATAAAAAGATTTTAAATATAATTTAGTTTATAAGTCGAATCAGATGGAGAGAATGTCTGCTTGTAAGAAAAAATAACAGAAGAAATTTGAAACAGTTTGGTCTCCAATAATTTTAAACACCACTTAATGACGTATAGGTGTTGCCGCCTGCGTGGTGCCGGCCATCCTGGCTGGGCTTTTGGGTCTCTGGGTTATAGGCTGCATGTATATATTGCATGGCTATATCAGGTTCTCCCAGATTGCTCTTCCTGGGTGGGGCGGCTGCTTTGTGAGGACTCACCTAACGTCTTTGGGTATTTCTGGGGGATCCCTGGCTCCTAACTGGCATTGTATTGCTATCGGTGTGGGTGGGACAAGAGGGGGCCAGTTGGGGAGCTGGCCACCAGGGAGGTTAATGGCCTGAGGTTTCTGACGGCGTCATTGGACGAGCGGAGGGCTGCCCCCTTGGTGAGGTGCTGTTTGTGTGGGTGCTGGGGCCACATCTTGGATTGGAGGGCTCCCATTGGGTGGCCTATAGCTCCCAGGGATGTGTCAGGCCAGCAGTGGGCTGCAGAGTGTATGCCAGGCTGTGGTGGGCATCCCTCCCTCTTGACATCCCAGGGCCTAGTTCACCAGGTAGGATGGTAACATATCCTTCCTACCTTGGACTTTACGACGTCCGGCTGTTGCAGTGGCCTGGTGCCTGCCTGGTGTGTTGGAGGCTCTGGGCAATCCCCCCTATATGGTACAGGGAAATCTTGCTCCTGGGTATTGGTGCCGGCCCTGGGCTGCTGTGCGGCGAGAAACAGTGTAGCTGGGTCGGGGTGCTCTGTGCCCTACATCTCACCCTGTGCCTCTTTGCTCTGGAGGCTGCTGTTCCTGTGGTTCACAGATGACCTGCCTCTGTGGAGGGAATTTGGCTGTCCTGGGGTGATGCCTTTTGTCTGTCTTCCTGGGACTGCTGGCACCCTTCCGGAGGCGAGTCTACCTGTCCTTTGATGCTGTTGTGTGTTGTAGGCCTTCTTTTGTTCTTGCCATTCTAACAAAGGTGCACCTCCAGGTGACAAACTTGCTCACATACACCCACTCAAAACAAACACACTTATTTCCACATATATGTTCACCCACCCACCTACACACACCCACACACATCCACTGACTCAAATAATCCAAATGGTTGACAGTCATACAAACCCAGTTTCGTATTATATCAGTGTGGTCACCTACTTTGATGCTGTATCTAGTCATGATTTTATAAAGTCTTGATATATTTTTTGTAGAGCAAATCCACCTTTACACATGTAGGCAACCAGCTTCTCTAAATGGTATGCCTAAAAGTCCGCAACAGGACACGTGAAAAAACATAAATAAAAAAAATCAGCTTTCATGAGCTCAAATTTTAATCCTATCAAACATTTATATGTATTCAAAAATCGCAACATAGAGACCTTCAATATGAAGACAGCTTGATCAGTTTGGCTAGGAAGAATGTGGCCAAACTACCTTTTGGCAGATCTCATAGTAAAGTACAGAGACTGCTTGTAAAGGGTGATTGCTCGCAAAGGTGCTGTCACAAAATGTTAAATTAAGGGTGCAATCTCTCTTTGACCATGTTATCTTTTTTGTTTAGTTCTATGGAATGTTCAGCTGAAACGATTATCAAAGCAATGACTAAATATAAAAATTATTAATAATAAGACATAAATATAAAAAAAATTAAAAATATAAAAAAACAATAAGACATATTAGATTTTTATGAAGTTTAAGTGATTTAGAAGATGGTTTATTTTTTTTCCTTTATTGTGGAGGGGTACCAACAAATTTGTCCACATCTATAAATGACTCATTGTCTAATTTAGCATGCAGTGTATTCACTGTGCCTTCCACTCCCAAAAAAGGCTGCAAATACTTACAATCAGTTAAGCAGGTGTGGATTAAGAGAGGCATAGTGGTATGCAAATAAAATGTGTGCACACGTACACACACACACCTGCCACCCAGGACATCCAACTGCCTTTGCCATAACACATACACAAACTCCTTGAGCAATCCAACAGTCATATCACTTTCCTTAACATTTGGCCTGTAAACACCCGGACCTCCATGAAATGTTAACAGCGTGGCTCTAAAAGATAATTCATACACACATGCATACATACATATTTGCCCCATGACAGTAAACTAAAATAAGAGAAATGGGTAAGGGGAAACTGGGGAGCTGAGGGGGGTGGTGGTTGAATACATGGAAGGATCTCACCTCATTCTGACACACCACTATACCAGGGACTGCAAGCGTGGATTTAAATTCAAGTCAGGTACAGTTCACAGCACTTAACTTGATTTGTTTCTCAGTCGTTTTCTCTCTCAACCTTTCAGTGCTCGGCGTAAAACTGCAAGCTAAGGAGGTTATCCTACCACAGAGAAATTGTAAAAGCTCCCCTGTGGTGAAAAAGAAGGATAAATCAATCATCCCTGGGCCATCAAGCAATTAAAATTAAAACTAGATTAATTGTCACAGTCAGATATGTGTCTCATCGATTATTTAAAGAACAATAGAAGAAAGAAGAGAAGGAGTTTTATGCTGAGATATGATTAAGAATGATACGAATCTAGAAGGTCGTGGGGAAACAGAGGTATTAATATTTACCCTCCCACCCCTTTTACTAACCTTGCTGTGTGGGTAATTAGGAAAGACCTTTATCAGCTTGTATCCCATGTCCTTGGCATAGAAAGGACATTGGGTAGGGTGGGTCAGATGATTCTATAAAGCACTGTAATTACTGAATAAGTGACTTTCTAAAAGGCTATTCTTGGTGTTTTGGTGACGCCCTATTCAGATATTGTGATTTAACCAGAACAAATAAAACACAGTAAACATGTTCTTTACTCAAGTAAAATAATTGCATCACTGTGCATTGTGCCCTTGTCCAACCCTGTTCATTATACTTTACCTTGTTTTAAGCTTTTAAAATTATTGCTGCAAATAGAGACATGAGCAGGTTTCGGTGAGTAGCCTTTATCTAGTTGCCATTACCTGAGTGATGACGATCAGTAAACATTAGCCATATTTGAATGGCATGTTATCTTGTCTTTCCAGTTTTGAACTAAGTGACTAAGTGAAATGTGTCACATCATACTTATACCTAGGAGAAACAAACATTTTTGGACTACTAATTTAAAGTTTGGACATTGCCCAGCATTATTTATTTTATAGGAATTCTGTTAAAAACGTGTGCAAAAATGATGATGTGTGATTTCAATAAAAATGCTGAATTTTATTAAAGGTTAACTTTTTCAAAATAGCAATAAAGTTGAGCCTTTAAGAATTCTCAACATGTAAGGCTTTTTTGCATCTTTTCTAGGGGTGCAATAAATTGTTGATGGTTGTATCATTTACACACAGTGTTTTAAGTTGACTTTAAGACTTAATTAAATTGACTGTATTGGGGATTTTACAAGACATACAAATGATTCGAATGAGAAAGCACTTTCTTTTCTTTTGTTATTTAAATGACTTTGAAAACAATAGATTTTCTTCATTTTAAAGTTTATCCTTCTGATTATCCCCCTTTACCACCCTCTGAAAAATCCTTGTTATAGCTTGTCCTTTGCAATTCCTTTTATTAGTTAATCATTAGTTTGTGTCATGATTCCAGCCCTTCAGCTCTACCTTGACTGTGCTGATTACTTATTACCTTCACCTGCACTGGGCTGCTCTCTATTTAAACAGCTGCTCGTCACCAGCTCAGTGTGAGATCGTCTGTTGCCCCAGTCACAGCTTTCAAGCCTTGTTTCATGTTTCAAGTTTCAAAGGAGTTTTCTGGTTTTCTGATCCTGCCTGTTTTTTGACCACAGATTTTGCCAAGTCCTTCTGCTGTTTGGAAGAGTTCTGACCTCCCGTTGCTGAAACCTGCCTGTCTCTGACTCTGTCTCTGATTACTGGACTTTCATTGCCTGAGGCCCTCCCGTGCATTACCCTGGATCGTTTCACGACTCAGCATCTGGTTGGTGGATTTTTGTCCCTGTCGTCAGTTTGTCCCCGGAGCCCCAAGACCTCCCGTTGTCCATTCCCCCCCCTTCCCAGCTGGTTCTTACCCCTGGGGATACGCTGTTCCTAACCTACCAGTTTGACCACACTCTGTGGAGCCCCTTCTACCCTATTATTTTTTTGGTAATAAAACCTTTGGTGAACCACCCTCTTGTTTGGCTGTGTTTTGGGTTCTGGCTGATTTTGCTTTAACGTTACAGTACGATCTCGCCAGTATGAACCCACAGCCAAATCCCGATTGGTGTTCTAAGGTAGAGGGGGCTATTACTGGCCTAGAAAGAAATGTCCAGGACCTTTTACAGGGACTATCTTCTCTTAAGGTCTCCCAAGCCCAAGCTAGGCCCTCAGTTACACGGCCACTCCCCTCTGCTGTCACTCCCATGGCTAACTCTAACAACGAACCTAAGATCCCCCCCCCCAGAGCGTTTTGATGGGGATCCTGAACAATGCAGACCTTTTTTAACCAAGTGTTCTCTGCTTTTTGAACTCCAGCCCTCTGCCTTCCCTTCTGAATGGGCCAAGGTGGCCTATACAATCTCTCTACTTTCTGGTAAGGCTAAGCTGTGGGGAACGTCTGAGTGGGAGAATGATGCTGACAGCTGTGACTCAATTTTAGAGTTTTCTGATGAGATGAAGAGGGTTTTTGATCCTATTCGACCTGAGAGAGAGGCTGCCAGGAGACTGTTTTCTCTCAAACAGGGCTCTCGACCTGTTACTGACTATATCATCAATTTCCATGGAATAAAGAAGCCCTGTTTGACGTTTTTTACCAGGGTCTGTCAGATGACATCAAGGATAAGATTGCTACCCGTGACCCCCCAAGACCCTCGAGGCCTTAGAAAGCCTGGCCACGCGGATTGACCAACGCCTTCGTGAACGTAAGAGGGAGAGGTCATCATCTAATTTTCAAAGAAGGGTTCCAACCGTCCAGGTCAGTCCAAGCACCATGCCCCAAATCTTCACACCCCACCCCTGTTAACACAGAGGAGCCCATGCAGTTGGGTAGGACCAAGCTCTCCGCTGAAGAGAGGGAGAGGAGGTTCAGAAATCACCTGTGTTTCTACTGCGGAGAGAAGAACCATCAAGCTCTTAACTGTCCGTCAATAGGGCAGGCTCAGTAAAGCTCAGGGGGTCTTTGCTGAGCCCTATCCTCAGATCTCAGAACCCTCCCCACAATCGGTGCACCATCCGATTTCCTGACTCTCCTGAAGGTAGGGATGTACCTGTTTTCATTGACTCACGGGAGATTTTTGCTATTGATGGGCATCTCATTGATCAAGTTACTCACTGCACTAAGCCTGTTTCTGTACTGATTTCAGGAAACCACCACGACAGGATCATGTTTCTGCTGACCAGGTCTCCTGAGATTCCAGTGATTCTGGGACGCCCTTGGCTCATCAAACACAGTCCAGTTATTAACTGGCTCACTGGTGAGGTTCAGTCTTGGGGGCCATCTTGCTCCATATCTTGTTTGAGGGAAGCCCCTATCATGACATCTCCCTGTGAGACCAACCATGATTACCCAGACTTGTCTAAGGTCCCTAAGATTTATCATGATTTGCGTGAGGCATTTAACAAGTCTAAGGCCACTTCTCTGCCTCCCCATAGAGAGTACGACTGTGCCATTGACCTTCGCCCTGTCACCACCCACCTCGGGCAGATTAATTTCCATTTCTCGGTCCTGAAAGAGGGGCTATGGAGGAATACATTTCTGACGCCCTCAAGGCAGGACTTATCAGAAAGTCTTCTTCCCAGCAGGTGCCGGATTCTTCTTAGTCGGCAAGAAGGATGGGTCCCTTAGACCATGCATCGATTATCGAGGCCTTAACGAAATTACAGTTAAGAACAGGTACCCTCTGCCTCTAATGACTTCCGCTTTGGAGCTCCTTCAAGGTAGTACTGTGTTTACTAAACTGGATCTGCGTAATGCCTACCATCTGGTCCGCATAAGAGAAGGAGACGAATGGAAGACAGCTTTTAACACCCCGTCAGGGCATTATGAATACCTGGTCATGCCCTATGGGCTCACCAATGCCCCAGCCGTTTTCCAGCCATTGGTTAATGATGTTTTAAGGGACATGCTAAACAGATCTGTTTTTGTTTACCTTGATGACAACTTGATTTTTTTCAAAGGGTCTACCTACCCATGTCAAGCATGTTCGTGAGGTTCTTCTCAGGCTTCTCCAAAATAAACTATTTGTTAAGGCTGAGAAGTGTGCATTCCATCAATCATCTGTATCCTTTCTGGGTTTTGTCATTGCTCCTGGCAGGATTAACATGGATCCCTCTAAGGTGGCAGCTGTCTTGGAGTGGCCTGACCCATCCAGTTTGAAGGAGCTTCAACGGTTTCTCGGGTTTGCCAATTTTTATCGCCGTTTTATCAAGGATTATAGTTCTGTGGCTGCCCCTCTTCATCAACTCACTTCGACAAGGACTCAGTTCAAGTGGTCCTCAGAGGCCAGACAAGCCTTTGGTTAACTTAAAACGTCTCTTCACCTCTGCTCCCATTCTGCGTTTTCCAGATCCGTCTAACCCTTTTGTGGTGGAGGTTGATGCCTCGGACACGGGGGTCGGCGCTGTCCTGTCTCAACATTTTGCAGATGATGCCAGGTTACATCCTTGTGCCTTTTTTTCTCGCTGGCTCTCTGTCTCCAAAAGAAACTATGACGTTGGAGACAGAGAACTGTTGGCTATCAAACTAGCATTGGAGGAATGGAGGCACTGGCTGGAGGAGTCCTCACATCCTTTTACTGTGTGGACAGACCATAAGAACCTGGAATACCTCAAATCTGCCAAGAGACTTAACCCACGCCAAGCTAGATGGGCACTATTCTTTAACAGATTTGACTTCACACTAGCCTATCGACCTGGCAGCAAGAACATCAAACCAGATGCCCTTTCTAGACTTCATCAGTCTTCTGTCTGTCCTTCTGATTCTGTTGACCATGACTACATCCTTCCCTCCAAGACCAGGCTAGCTCTTACCAGTATTGAGAGCTTGCTCAAGAGGAGTCATCAGAAAAAAACACCTCCAGTTCAGTGTCCTAAAGGTCTTCTGTTTGTTCCTGAAGAAATGGTGTCTAAAGTCCTTCAGTTCTGTCATGGCTCTAAACGTTTCTGTCACCCAGGAATAACAAAGACTCTAGCAGTGGTCCAGTCAGGATTCTGGTGGCCCACACTCAGAAAGGACACGCGAGAGTTTGTGTCAGCGTGTGCCACCTGTTCCAAAGTAAAGCCCTCCAGATGGCCTCCAGCCGGTCTACTGAGGCCTCTACCGATTCCACATCGACCATGGTCCCACATCTCTATGGATTTTGTCACCGGCCTACCTCCTTCTCAAGGTAACACTATACTCCTCACTGTGGTTGACAGATTCTCCAAGATGACCCACCTCATTCCCCTCCGCAAATTGCCCTCGGCACCTGTTCTCGCTGATGTAATAGCCCGAGAAGTGTTCAGACTTCATGGCATCCCCCGCAACATCGTTTCTGATAGAGGACCACAATTCATTTCCCGTTTCTGGGGTGAGTTTTGCACCCTTCTCGGCATTGACATCAGTCTCTCTTCAGGTTTTCACCCTCAGACGGATGGCCAGACAGAAAAGATTAATCAGGAGGTTGAGTCCAAATTGTGCATCCTTTACATGGATGCTCCCAGTCGCTGGTCCCAGAACTTACCATGGGTAGAGTACGCCATCAATGGATTACCGTCTAGTGCCACAGGTCTGTCACCATTTCATGTTTATGGCTACCAACCCCCTATTCTCTCTGTTCAGGAGGGGGCTACCCAGGTTCCTGCTGCCTACTTAACAGCACGTCATTGTTTCAGAGTCTGGAGAAAGACCAGAGCGACTCTCTGCAAGACCTCTGCTGTCTATGCCCGTAATGCCAATCGTCACAGATTCCAAGCCCCTAGATACCTGGTGGGTCAGAAGGTGTGGTTATCCACTAAGGATTTGCCCATCAAGGTTGAGAATCGCAAGTTGGCACCCCGTTTTGTGGGCCCATTTCCTGTTGCCAAGGTTATTAACCCAGTAGCTGTGCGTCTCAATCTGCCTTCTTCATTACGGGTGCACCCCACCTTCCATGTCTCCAAGATCAAACCTGTGAGATCATCCAGGTTTTGCCCTCCATCCAGACCCCCTCCACCCCCCCGACTCGTTGATGGAGCCCCTGCCTTCACTGTGAGACGCTTGCTGCGTTCCCGACGTTGGGGCCGTGGTATCCAATACCTTGTGGACTGGAAAGGTTATGGTCCTGAGGAGAGGTCCTGGATACCTTCTCGCCTGATCCTGGATAAGGGCCTCGTCCGTGACTTTCATCGCCGGCATCCGGACCAGCCCAGAGGGGTGTCAAGGGCCGCCCCTTGTGGAGGAGGTGATGTCATGATTCCAGCCCTTCAGCTCTACCTTGACTGTGCTGATTACTTATTACCTAAACCTGCACTGGGCTGCTCTCTATTTAAACAGCTGCTCGTCATCAGCTCAGTGCGAGATCGTCTGTTGCCCCAGTCACAGCTTTCAAGCCTTGTTTCATGTTTCAAGTTTCAAAGGAGTTTTCTGGTTTTCTGATCCTGCCTGTTTTTTGACCACAGATTTTGCCAAGTCCTTCTGCTGTTTGGAAGAGTTCTGACCTCCCGTTGCTGAAACCTGCCTGTCTCTGACTCTGTCTCTGATTACTGGACTTTCATTGCCTGAGGCCCTCCCATGCATTACCCTGGATCGTTTCACGACTCAGCATCTGGTTGGTGGATTTTTGTCCCTGTCGTCAGTTTGTCCCCGGAGCCCCCAAGACCTCCCGTTGTCCATTCCCCCCACCTTCCCCAGCTGGGTTCTTACCCCCTGGGGATACGCTGTTCCTAACCTACCAGTTTGACCACACTCTGTGGAGCCCCTTCTACCCTATTATTTTTTTGGTAATAAAACCTTTGATGAACCACCCTCTTGTTTGGCTGTGTTTTGGGTTCTGGCTGATTTTGCTTTAACGTTACAAGTTTGACTGTTGCAAATTGTTGCTGACTAAGTTGTGCGGAAGGAAAAAGAGTGTATAAGCAACAGGGTTACCCACTGCCTTGAAAGGTTTTAAAAAGTTTTGGTTTATATTCTTCTGCTGCAGGAGTCTGCATTTCAAGAGCCACCACACACAAGAGGTATCCAAGGACATAGGCTACAACTGTGACATTCCTTCTGTTAAGTCACTCCTGAACCAAAGAAAATATCAGAAGCATCTTACCTGGGCTAAGGAAAAAAAAAGGAGTGGACTCTTGCTGGGTGGTAAAAAGTCCCTTTTCTAGTATTAAGGTAAGATTTGCATTTCATTGGAAATCAAAGTCCTAGAGTCTGGAGCAAGAGTGGGAAGGCACTGACATATTTCTGGCTTTTTTTTTTCTTTTCGTTTCCGTCTGCGTGTCCATTGCAATTGAAATGATCCCAAAGCAGTTTCTAATAAAGTTTTTTTTTTATAAATATCAAGCAGAGCATTGAAGCATTTGCCGTAATGCTCCACTTGTGAAAGTAAATTTGTTGGGCTTCTTCTGATTTTCTGTTTTATCAAGTCTGAAGTCAGGACAGTCATCTACTAGGAAATATTAGAGCCATTCATGCCTCCCTCTGCTGACAAGCTTTATTGAGATAAAGAGGAAGATGAGATGGCAACAGTGATGACATCAAATCCAAGAATGCAATTAAAAGCAACCTGGGCTTCCCTAAAACCTCAGCAGAGCCACAAACAGCTCGGCTCCGTGGCATTCCACATTGATGCAACAATTTGCTCTCAAATTCAGTTGATCTACAACATAGCTTATGTTTAACACTAATAGCCGTTGCATATTAAATAATTAGATGTGTATCTTTTGTGTTATACCCAAAATAAAAATCTTACCTTTTTCAGAAACTGTTAGACAGCAAAAATAAAACTATCAATATATTCAGGCAGTAAGGGTTGTTTATCTTTTTGAGTTCCTACTCTGCATTTCTTTTCCTTTTTTTTTTCCTTTTTCATTGTTAACTTAAAATAACAGAAGGTATTAAACTTTTAAATGTAAATACTATGAAGGAAAAACCTTTGTTTGCTAGCCCATGCAGAGAAGATGTCACCAGGTTTTAGACTACTTCGCTGAAGGTGGAGCTGAGAGAAAACTCTCCACAGTGAATCCTCTACCTGTCTATCTGTAGATGATTGGTGTGCCAGAGACTGTGCCAGAGATTGTGGTGTGATAGCGACACTCACACATAAATCACACAGCTGCCAAACAAATCTCCACGGATAAGCTGGCAGCGCATAAGCGCGCCATCAAATACACTCTCAAACCCACATTCACTCTCCATCATCCACATCATCACATGAGCAGTGAAACTTTCCCCAATCTTAACACACACACTGCATAATGCTGATCTCTCCCTGCTATACACACACCATCCACTGCATGAAGCGTCAACATGTCAGGGGGCTGACTCTCTTCATAAGATTAAAGGCTAATATTGTCTCTGACATGCAACAGGAGGCCTTTGAACAACAAGAATACTACAGTTAATCTTGGATGAAGAAAAATAATGTCAAAAAATTCTCACTGCTATCATCTGACTCACTGGTCGTCAATTATCCAAAAAGACAGATGGTTATGATGGGGACCGAATTGAAGAGACAATGAAATCATTCAGGGAAACTTAACGTGGCAGATGAAAGTAGAGGGACTCACATCCTGGGCTTTTCACATAGCAGAGAAACTATTACCAATGACAGCATGAGTGAAATACTGTAAAATTAGAGCTCATAAGACCAACAGTCATGTCAAATCATGGGCATGAGCCCTGAAAATCCTGAACACCTCTCTAAGTTTATTAACAGAGTCACCACCTCTGGTGAAGAAGGAAATGTATTTCTCTTATATTTCCCACAATAACATTAGTCATTTCCTTTCAGAAGGCAACCATCCAAGGAACAATACCCCATCTCTCCCTTGATGAGTAAAAATAATGAAACAGGAAAATGGATAATAAGAAAATTCACACTTAAGTTACATGCAAAGTATATCTGGGCTCCGGTCCCAGGGGGACAAGCCAAAAAGGTGTTGATTGGTTAGATGATTGGACTAAATATTAAAATACTGCCTGTAGGTTTGTGAATCTTTTAAAAGTCTCAGAACTTCAGTATGACCAAAGAACATCATTAGGTATTCATAAAACTCCTAAAGGTAGATGATAAACAATATCTTGTGCTATCATTTTATTGCACAATTTGGAACTAATACGTAATGTGCATGCAAGTGGGAACAGACAGAAGGAATCCATTTATCGCATTTGATAACAGAAAAAACTGTAGCAAAAGCCTCAATTAACAAGCCTCCTTAAATGCAGAGTGCATTTAAGGAGGCATTTTACATAATTGCATTATGCAGTGCTTAAGAGCATTGCCGAACTATTCTCTTTCTTTTCTTTTTCGTCAAATGATTTAATGTAATTTTCCTGATGGAGTGACCTATGTTTAATTTAGTTTAGTCTAAATAAGTTATTTCCTGTCATATATTACTGCCATCAAATTTATCCGTGATGATATTCTAGTCATCCTGGAATACAGTCGCAAACTAAAAAGTCAAATTTTTCTCCAATCAGTGAACATACTATATGTAAGCAAGACGGGGTTGTGCTGGCAACAACACTCTTCAGTTTGGAAGTTGAGTAAAGTGTCAAGTTATCTATTGGCATCAGTGTCACCTCAAACCACCACACAGCATACAGTTTATCCACATAAACTATACATATATATATTAAAATATTTTATATATTATATATTATATATATAATATATATATATATATAATATATATATATTTAATATTATATATATATACATACAGTATATATACATACATATATTATAAGAGAGAGAGAGAAGTAATTCCTGCTGATGCATATTCAACACATACCAAAGATATGAATTATCAAATGTGTACAGTTGCAAAAAAACACCAAAAATATTTTCATATAGTTGTAAGTAATCTATGGTTGAAAATTAAGTTAGAAGGAGCAAAAAGCTTGTGTTTTGGAGTGAGAAATTGCACTGACAATCAGCAGGTCAGAGCTTAATGAAATTAGCCACAAATCTCTAATCAGCGTATCTCTACTTCAGAGGGCATAGTTTTGGATGGGGCTATCTCCATAGATACAGGAACAAACAAGATATGTGCTGTTAAGGCCTGATTTTGTACCATTTAGGAATAAATGATATGGATGCCCATTGAAAATGTATGACAAACAAGAGCACAAACAATGATATGTTTAATTTGAAAACATCTCTAAGCCTCAAGAAGGTGTGTCCTGCATGTCACAAAAAACATGACATCAAAGATGCAATCTTGCACAGTGCATACCAAAACTACGATCTGTTTGAGAAATGGGCTTAAATTTACTTGAGTCAACCTCTTATTCATTCTCAGAAGGCTTTCTTTTTTGCCTTTTTGTCAAATAATAAAGACAAAACACCTGCGCAAATGTGTATTAGATATAGCACCCTGCAGCATATCTGTTGAAATGTTTGCTCTAACATATTTATTTGATTTTGTCAGTTTTCACTGGGCAATTAAACTAAAAAATATATTAAAGGTTAGTTTATCTAACAACACTGACAATTTGTACACCCTTTGTTAATATATACTAAACTAATGTAAGTAGTGATAAAATAATTACAGTTTAGCTCAAATATCCTGAGGCTCTCACACTTTATATTGATGAAAAAGAGTAAAAGCGAATATACTCACAGTCCACGGAGCCTGAGCCAAATCTTCTCTATCTGTTCCGGCTGTAGGTACTTCAGGGCAGTACTTTCAAACTCCTCAATCTCTTTGGTGGGGGACTCCATATCAGACAGAGTTCCAGATGAGGCAGCAAGAGGCCGATTAAAAAAATTAAAACAAAAAAAAGTTAAATCCCTTCAAAAACTGAGGAGTAAGGAAGATGCAACACGGAGAAGGCAGTAAAATGTTTTGAAATCCAGGATATCACCGAAGCTCCCTTGTTTTAAATTTGCACCCAGCGCTGCAAGAAACTGCCTGCCATTCTTCTCCTTTTCCTCTAGAGCGTATGTGGCTGGAACCCAATGACTCCGAGTGCAGCACACCAGTCAACTAGCTGTGACAATCCAACAGCAGCTCTTTTCCTTGTTTTACTCTCTCTCTTTCTCTCTGTTTTACGTTCACTTCTCTCTGGTGTGAGCACAGAGATCCTGGAGCCGTGCCATGCTCTCCCAGCAACAACGGGATGCAGACGGCAGGGCAATGCAATCCGGGATTAACGCACACTGCTGAGCTCTCCTCATAAACTGGAGGGAGGGAAATACGGCTTCAGTCAATGAGAGGGAGGAGCAAGACCAATAACGAGAACCCATGTTCGGTTTTATTCATTGGAAGACCACGGGGGAGGAGGGAGAAAAATAAATAGGGATGCAAAAGAGTGAAAGGGCAAGACCTTTGAGTTAATAAAGCAAATTTTCTGGTTAAAAGCCCCAGAACCTCAACACCCAGTAGTTAACCTTATTTTTTAAAAGGTTACATTTTTTTAAGATTTTAGATGATCGTCAAGCAAGGAGAGCTCTCTCTGGAGGAGATGATCAATACAAGGGATGAAGACCATTGCTTTTAATCTTTAGTTCTGTATGTTCTGTTTATTCATCTAAAATGTAGATAATACATTTGCTCCACAACTTATTAAAAGCCATGGCAAAAGGGATTAAATAGCATGCAGACAGAGCAGTGACACTGATTTGACCGAGATTACTTTGATCCATTGAGTGCATGTGGGACCTTCTTATTTTCAATCCCACCACATACAAACATCAGAACATATACAATTCTCTCTTTCTCTTCTAGTTATTAACAAAGATACATACACCATAGTGTTTTCCAGCAAATCAGTATGTATGCAAATATTTTACTTGGTTAGATAATATGCAAGGTTTAAATTTGGTTTGTATTCATAATGACTCTCATGTCTACAACTTTAATGGAATCTGTTTTACTAAAAGTGAGTGTTAAATAAAAGATAATCTGTATATTTTATTCCATATTATAATCATCAAATTCAACATCTTGAGTGAGCTGGTTGGTTCTCTCACTGTGCCTTATGAAACCCATATATGCATATATGCAAAACATGGAGTAAATAAACATCCATGTTTAGACATCCAATTTTGTTAAAGTGTCTGCCATCACATTAGTCAAAGCGAGACACAGTTGATGAATTAGGAGGTAGTCATCCTTCTTTCTCATTATATCCACTTAGCACATAGAAACAGATCCAAAGCAAGATGCAGCCACCACCATGCTTATCAGTTGAGACATTGGGTGGATTACTTATTACTAAGCCGGCGGATTAGCCAGTAAGGAGTGACGTTGGGGCATTGTGGGAGGGGGTTTCTTCTTCAATGGAGAGCAAAGAATTCGCTGGTTTGAGATTACAATTAGAGGGGTCAGATTTAATTATGTCTTAACTGACATTAATGTGCAATAATAACAAATAAATCACTATAGATGTCTCACACACAGCCTGAAATTGGTCATATTATGTTGATTATCTAAATTTATAAATTATTTCAGACAACATTTTACTTTCAGAACCAAAACCGTTTTGTTATGTTTATACTAGTAACCTGGTGAAATTGGGTGCTATTGCTCTCACTAGTTGGCCTGAAAAGGGGTAGGGCCCAGCTGATGGGGATTGTGTGCAAACCAGGCCTGACCAATGAACTGATTTTCTTGAATTATGGTGATTCGTGGATTGTTCCTGGTCATTCTAAAATATTCGCTTTCAGTTGATCGGGACAATTTAGGTGAGATAGTTTAAATTTGGACACAGTTTGATCACAAGTATTGATAAGTATCACAGTATTGCCAAACATATATCAAAACTGGTTGTGGACTAGATTAAGTAGGCAATCATGAGTATATGTAAGTTTCTGAACAGCACTTCCAAATAAACAAACATCATGTTTTCCTTGTCTCTTGTCTTGTCCAAAACCTGTAACTCAATCAGTCACTCTTGATCTTTTCCATACCTCTGCAAGCCCCCGCAACACTCTCAGGTCTTTCAATTACTTGATGTAGGATGCGGGGATAATGCCCGGTGGCACCTCAAAGAGCATCCTGCTTTCATCTGCTGAGATGGGTCCTCTGTGAGGACAGAGGAGAGGAGTTTGCCTGAGTGCCATGAGTCTAGTGATGTTCACAAAGGTGCACTAATCCATGTCGCTTTCTCTCGACCCTTCAGTGTCTTCCTCTTTTTAGTATCCCCTTTTATAGCAGAGCGTTTATTGTGTTCTGTGAAGGTATGCTGCCCCAAGGGGATTCCAAGTCGTGAGCAGAAATGACACATCAGCTTAGGGAGCAGCAGCTTCATGTCTGACTGCACGCTGTACACAGGTTTCCACCACATACCGGATGTGAAATACCATCTGTAGGTGAATTTCAGACACTAAATAGGGATAGATTTTTGCCACAAAAGCTCAAGAAATGTAAACGTCAACTGAAGCTGACAGTTAAAAGAGGTATAAATCGGGAGATAATGATGTAAAGTAGCAGAGAGAAAGAAATGTCTTCTGCTCAATAAGGGTCAATTTTCCAATTAACTTCAGTCCATTAAGCAAAAAATAAAAATGTGCAAAATGCAGGCTGTATGACATGAAAACATTAAAATTTTTGGAAAAAACAGAAAAGAAACCTTCCAACACTAGACTAAAATCTGTTTAAAACTAGGATAATTTCTGAAACACCTTTTTTTCCACAGACCATTTGGCAGACGTAGCATTTTCTCCCAATTGTGACATTTTGTTTAGGAAACTATCACTAATAAGCACATATGCACAATTAATCCATGCTCTGAGTGGCCATTTAGAAAAACTAACAAACCTGTTTTCCTCAAGATGTGATTTGTAGAGGGAAAAGGGAACCATCAGGTCAAAGATCCTTTCATACCAGGAGAACAGGGCTGTTTGAGCCCAGTTGTTTGCTGTTTTACCTTTAACTACATAAGTTTATATAATGCAGTTTAAGTTGCATGTGAATAACAGCTTTTTTGAGCAGAATACAAGAGAATACACAAGCAGTTTAAACTAGAGTGCTCTCTACTTCAATACCTAGCAGTTAAATGCTACAAAAACCTTTTAGAGGCAAGAGGCCAGTTCAAAATTACAGTAATCAGCGGGCATCACTTCAACCCAGCTTTAGTTTGTTTGGTTTATAAAAGCCCTTAAACGTGCATGCTAGGTTAACGTGTCTCTCTAAATCACCATTGGGTATGAGTGTGTGTGTGTGTGAGTGTGCATGTGTGTGTGCATGGTTGTCTTTCTGTCTCTGTGTTGCCCTTTAAAGGACTGGCGGTATGCCAAGGGGGTACCCCTACCCCCTCTTGCCCACTGACCGTTTGAGATCAGCAGCAACCCCTTGACCCTGGATTTAGTAAGTACCAAGAATTGATGGATACAAACTATATTTACTGCCTCCTACTCCTCCTGATGCTCTTCTCAGTAATCATTTTTCAGCTCACTGCAAAAATGTAATGAAATTTGTATAGGTACAGCCTTATACAAGTCTAGGTGACAAAGGTTAGAGGCCATAAAAGTATTTAAAGATCTCACCAAATCCCTGAAATATCTTTTTAGTACATTTCCTGTGAAAAAAGCTGAAATATATTCAGATAGAGAAATCTTATACTTTATTATTTATATTAAGGAGAAAGATGTATGTACAACCAAGTAATCTTTCTTATGAAGGGACCTTAAAATGCTTGTAATTATCAAACAAGAGGCACAAGGTGGCAACAAGGTTGCAGACGAATATGAACGACAATGCACTTCTAAAACTTCACTTAGCATCTTTCTGTTGTATTTACTTTAGAATAGTAGACACAAATACTTTATCAACTATTGCTTTCTTTTCTTTCATCTGAAAAGTGGACTTGGACCACTGAGCAATAGTCCCGTTCTTTTTCTCCTTTTTCACCAGCTGCAGCTGACTATGGCTGCAGTCTACACCTTGTGTCTCCCCCAAACTCATGAATGGGCTTTACTTACACAATCCTCTCATCACTACTATCATCCCTTTAGCCCGTGCACCTTTTCCATCACATATTTTCCTTCCATTCAACTCCCCAGTAATGTTCTGGGATACATCACTCTGTGAACAACCAACTCCTTTAGCAATGAGCTTTTGTGGCTTACCTTCCATGTGGAGAGCGTCTATGACTGCTGGTCATAGACGCTTTCCACATGGAAGGTAAGCCAGACGCTCTCCACATGGCCTACACAATCAGGTGGAAGACTGCTGTTACGTCAGCAGTCTTCCACCTGATTGTATAGGCCATGACATGGACCCAACATGGCATTTTTGTAATGAAAACTATTTGTTTCTTTGTCTTATGCAATATTCTGGTCTTCTGGGAAATACAATTTTAGATTTTCACTGGCTGACAGCTTAGATAATCAAATTCTACAAAAATAAACTGCATATAATGAATGTAGTTTTACATTTCAAAATTAATAAATTAAATTAAATTAATGAAATTAACTTTTACTAAGATGGACCTCTATAATGTAAACTCGTACCCGTACTCGTCGTCTTCCGCTTATCCGGAACCGGGTCGCGGGGGCAGCAGACTCAGCAGAGACGCCCAGACGTCCCTCTCCCCAGACACCTCCTCCAGCTCCTCCGGGGGAGCCCAAGCCAAAGGCGTTCCCAGGCCAGCCAAGAGACATAGTCCCCCCGTATCCTGGGCCTCCCCTGGGCCTCCTCCGGGGGGACGTGCCTGGAACACCTCCCGAGGAAGGCGTCCAGGAGGCATCCCGGTATAGATGCCCGAGCCACCTCAACTGGCTCCTCTCAATGTGGAGGAGCAGCGGCTCTACAATACCCCTCCCAATGGGGTGAGCTCCTCCCCCATCTCTAAGGAGTGCCCCGGGCCCCCCTACGGGGAAGCTCATTTCAGCCGCTTGTATCCGGGATCTCTTCTTTTTGGTCATGACCCAAAGTTCATGGCCATGGTGAGGGTAGGAACGTAGACCCACCGGTAAATTGAGAGCTTCGCTTTTCGGCTCAGCTCTCTCTTTTACCACAACGGCTGGCAAAGCGCCCCCATTACTGCGGCAGCCGCACCGATCCGTCTGTCGATCTCCTGCTCCATTCTTCCCTCACTCGTGAAACAAGACCCCCCAGATACTTGAACTCCTCCACTTGAGGCAGGAAAATCCCTTCCCAAAACCTGAAGAGGACAAGCCACCCTTTTTCCCGGTTTTTGGGACCATGGCCTCTGACTTGGGGGACTGATCTTCATCCCAGCCGCTTCACACTCGGCTGCGAACCCGCCCCCAAACGCATGCTGTAGGTCTTGGCTAGAGGGGGCCCCCCGGACCACGTCATCTGCAAAAAAAAGAGACGAAATCCCCCTGGTCCCCCAAAACCCAAAAGACTTAGTGCCGGCAATGCGGAACAAACTCCTGCTCCGCTCGTACAGGGACCGAATGGCCCCCAATAAAGGGCCCCCCCCATTCCATACTCCTGGGCACCCCCCCCAGGCATCACGAGGGACACAGTCGAATGCCTTTTTCCAGGTCCACAAAACCTTGTAAACCGGTTGGGGAAACTCCCCATGAGCCCTCAGTACCCTTAAAAGGGTATAGAGCTAGTCCGTGTTCCCCGGCCGGGACGCAAAACCACAAATGCTCCTCCCCGAAGCCGAGGTTCGACTATCGGCCCGGACTCTTCCTCTCCAAAAACCCGGCGTAGGCCCCTTACCAAAGGGGGCTGGGGAGTGTGATCCCCCTGGAAGTTGGAAAAACACCCTCCGGTTCCCCCCTTCTTATGAAGGGGGCCCCCCCCCCCCGTTTTGCCAAATTCCCAGAGGGCCCCTGTCCCCGGGCCGCCGTGCGAAATGTTGAAGAAGCGTGTCAAAACCATGACAGCCCCACAACATCCAAATTTTTTTTAGGTACTCAAAAGGGGGATCTCATCCCCCCCCGAAGGCCCCCCGCCACCGCGGGGGCTTTTTAAAAACCCCCCTCTGTGACTTCAGCCCGGGTGATGAAAGAGTCCCCCCCCCCAGTCCCCAGCCTCTGTTTCCCCCAGGAAAGCGTGATGGCAGGATTGAGGAGATCCTCGAAGTACTCCTTCCACCCCCCGAATTTTCCCCATTCCCAGGTCAGCAGCCTCCCACCCCCACTATAAAAAGTGTTTTTGGGGAAGCACTGCTTCCCCCCTCCTGAGGCGCCGAAAGGTTTGCCAGAATCGCTTCGAGGGCCGCCGGTAGTCCTTCTCCATGGGCCCCACCGAACTCCTCCCAGGCCCGAGTTTTTGCCTCTCCCACAGCTCGGGCCGCAGCACGCTTGGCCTCACAGTACCCGTCAGCCGCCTCAGGAGTCCCACAAGCCAACCACAGGCGATAGGACTCCTTCTTCAGCTTGACAGCATCCCTTACTGCCGGTGTCCACCACCGGGTTCTGGGATTGCCGCCGCGACAAGCACCGCAGACCTTACGGCCGCAGCTACGGGCAGCAGCATCGACAATAGATGAGGAGAACATGGTCCACTCGGACTCTATGTCTCCAACATCCCCCGGAATCTGGTCAAAGCTCTCCCGGAGATGGGAGTTGAATACATCCCTGGCCGAGGGTTCCGTCAGGCGTTCCCAGCAGACCCTCACTATGCGCTTGGGCCTGCCAAGTCTGTCCGACTTTCTCCTCCTCCAGCGGATCCAACTCACACCAGGTGGTGATCAGTGGACAGCTCAGCCCCTCTCTTCACCCGAGTGTCCAAAACATGCAGCCGAAGGTCTGATGATACGACAACAAAGTCGATCATTGACCTCCTGCCTAGGGTGTCCTGGTGCCAAGTGCACTGATGGACACCCTTATGCTTGAACATGGTGTTCATTATGGACAATCCGTGACTAGCACAGAAGTCCAATAACAAAACACCACTCGGATTCAGATCGGGGAGGCCATTCCTCCCGATCACACCTCTCCAGGTGTCACTGTCGTTTCCCACGTGGGCGTTGAAGTCCCCCAGCAGAATAATGGAGTCCCCGGGAGGGGCACTATCCAGCACCCCCGACAGGGACACCAAGAAGGCAGGGTTACTCCGCACTACCGCTCGGGGGCCCCTAGGCCGAAACGACAGTCAGAGACCTATCCCCACCTGAAGGCGCAGGGATTTCACCTCTCATCCACCGGGGTAAACCCCAACACAAGACGGCTGAGCTGGGGGGCAACAAGCAAACCCACCCCCCGCCCGCCGCCTCTCCCCGTGGGCCACTCCAGATAGAAGAGAGTCCAGCCCCTCTCAGAAAAATGGGTTCCAGAGCCCACACTGTGCGTGGAGGCGAGCCCAACTATTTCTAGTCGATATCTTCTCGACCTCCCGCACAAGCTCAGGCTCCTTCCCCCCCGCGAGGTAACATTCCACGTCCCTAGAGCCAGCCTAAGCATCCGGGGATCGGGCCGCTGAGGTCTCCACCTTCGTCCGCCACCCAATCCTCTTTGCACCGGTCCTCACGGTTCCCCCTGCAGGTGGTGGCCCACTGGGGATGGCCTCTGTGTCTCTCGTTCGGGCTTGGCCCGGCCGGGTCCCGCGAGGAGCAACCCGGCCACCAGGCGCTCTCCGACGAGTCCCGACCCCAGGCCTGGCTCCAGGGTGGGACCCCGGCTCCGCCGTACCGGGCGACGTCACGTGCCTCGATATACTTGTCCTCATGAAGGATTCTTGAACCGCTCTTTGTCTGACCCATCACCTAGAGCCTGTTTGCCATGGGAGACCCTACCAGGGGCATTTAAGCCCCAGACAACATAGCCTCTAGGATCATTTGAACTCTCAAACCCCTCCACCACGTTAAGGTGGCGGTTCAAGGAGGGGTATAATGTAAACTCACTATTATATTCTGCCATTCGATAAACAGTGAGACAATCACTGTAGTTCATGATTGATTCAATCTGACATGGTTTTAGATGACAAATCCAAGATAACTTTTCGGACATGGCAGTGAGGCTTATCTAATGGCAGCATTTGTAAAACATTGTTACCTTTTTATCTACATTGGCATATTGCAACACATTTTACCAGAGACCTAAAGGATTCAAAGGAAGCTCCTAATACACGTGCACGTTTTTCACCCTAGGTCAGCGCGAGTGTAGTTCTTTGTATTACCGCTCTTTCTGTTTCTGATATAATTGTTTCTGTCTGCACTGATGAATTGTTCGCTCTGCCTTAAGTATGTGCACTCTGGTTGAAACCTGCCTCCATAAATTCACCTTTCTGTGGAAAATGTTAGGTAGGTTGTCGTTTTTAGAAATTGATTTTTTTCAAGAGTTTATTCAGACTAAAATTATATACTTAATTACTAGATTAGAAGTTATTTTGCTATTGGTTGCTTGACAAAATGTATGCGTAATATATATTTTTTTTAATATTCTAAACTATATTTAACTTAGATAGTATTAATAGCAGCTCCAACTTGCCAGCTAAATCCATGGTGAACTCAACAACAGGTAGAGAAAGAAACAGCACAGTTGAGCATCTTATTACATTTTTATGCATATTTCATGTCATACGTCATTATTGCCAAGTAATTTAGCCATAAAGTTAAGTGTTAATTAACAGACTAGAGAGGACATTCAAATGTAATTCGTTACAATTTGCTGCATTAGTTACAAAGCGAAGAAGAAGCATGAGTCAACTCGACTAGATGGCAAACAAAGTGGAAAGTGTTACTAGCTAAAAGCTTTGGCAGCGACCATGATGGAGGTTATACCTAAACAATAACCGTCTGCATAAGTGATCGTCTGCAGGAGAATGTTTATCCACATAGCAAACATTTAATTTCAATTCTCGACTAATGGATTAGCGCAAGATCCTAAACCTATTGAATTCCTTCATCTAATGATAATATAAATGATTAATTACTATTATAACAAGTGCTCATAAAGGGCCCCAGACAATTAAGTCATCCGCAAATAAATTTGTATGACTAAGACGGAAGGACCGGATGGAAATTGCATTGTACTAACTCTGCTGAGGCTCGTACGTAGCTCACACAGTAAAATCAAGACATTAACAGCCCCAGCTATTTGGAGGTACATGAAAAATTAAAATCTCATTTAAATTTCCAGGCTGCTCGATAAGGACAGCTATGCATCAAAATAGCAAGCGCCTTCACAGTAATGACCACATTTTGTTGGAGATCATCTATCAAAAAATATGATTATCCCTGCCTAAACTTTATTTCAACTTGGAATCAGTAGAGATATACAGCTAAGTAGGAGCAACTGAGGGCAATCGACCATAAAGCTTTATTTATTTGCAGGGTTATAGAAGTGGAAAGATACATCAGTTTGCTCCCAAGACAGATGGTAACAGGTCAAAGGCCAGGGGACACGGGAGAAGGGAAACAATCTTGGTAAAAAAGAAAAAGCTTATTTTTTTCACATGATTGAATCCTGTTTTCACCTATGGTTTAGAAGATCCACAAGGTAAGAATTGTTCTCAAACTTTTTTACTAAAAATATATATTTCTCAAGTATGAAGGTCCTTTGGTTGGACCAAGGCGGAAAAAAACTATGCAATTTACTAATAGCATGATCTAAACGACATCCAGTGACTGACTAGATTGATCTCTGAAACATCAGAACATGAATATAAGTTGGTGCAAAATGCCACAAGATAATTATTCTAGACTTGTGCTTATAAAATGTCTCAAATTTAACAGGATTTCTGTAGTCTTTCATCAGAGTTTAGAAGCCCTACCTGGTCACCATGTGCTTTTTGCATCTATTCACTCACTGGTGGCTCATTGCAGCCTCATTTCCAAGTACCTGATGAATATATTTTTGTACCTTTTAACCTGACTTGCTTTGCTTAATGTTCTTTGCTGGTGTGCAGTCTATTCAGTCTAAACAGGTAGAGCAGTAGGTTCTATAAGCTCATTAGTTAGACACCCACAGCTCCTGGAAGGAGCAAGTGGGGACAAGATTGAGAGCTATTTAAAAAGTAAACCTAGAGGCTAAATAGAGATGGTATAATCCAAACAAAGAGCTGATGTAACCTACAAGTGTAAATACTTCCACATATAGGTATCATAATGGAAATAAAGGATGGGTCATTGTCATAACAGATTTAATTTTAAACTCAGCTGGATTCTAATAAAATATTCTTATAAAGTAAAAGTTGCTAATTTACCCATTTACAGGCACACTCATAATTTGCAACATCTTGTCCTATGCATGCAGCTTATTACTTCTACCTGGATTCATTTAATTGGACTTAATTTCAAGGAGGAAAATTAAAGCAAATTACTTATTTTAACATTTTTTGCAAGGTTTTGTGTAACAAATCACCCAACCACTCGCAAGTTTGTGTTCACTTGGAAGAATTCTGTTTTTAAAATATGGAAGTATTTTATAGAAATGATTAATACTTTTTTAATACTTTGCTTTTAAACAAAAAACACACCTTTTGCAGCAATAACATCATTGCGATCTAGTCGTCATTTCTTCCAGTAGCATCTCCCTCAAGTCAGTTTGTCTTGATAGAACCTTTCTTCGTACCATGCAGTCAATCTTCTCCCCCAACAGCTCAATATGGTTCAAATCTGGAGATTGTGCAATCTGCTCCATTTTAATCTGAATTCTGGATGAATGCATCTTTGTAAAATATTGATGACACAATGTTGGCGGTGGGTTTAGGGTCAATATCTGGTTATAAATCAAGTGACGTCTGCAGGCTATGTGATGGTGCAAAATGGTAGCCTTTCCCCCCTGAAGGTCCTTTCAACTCGGTACAAATCACCTGTTTTGATGTCCCCCAAAGCATGCTTAGACCATCTTGTTGTCTCCCCCATAATTGCATGGCAGTACGCACTGTTTTTGCATCTTTTCATTTGTTCTGCACCTCAAATTCCATCTGTCAACCACACCCTTTTCTCATCTTTCAATTTCCAAGGTCAGTGATCTTTTCTCCAAATTGGGCACCCTGAGATATGCCCTTCCAGCAATAAAGTCTAGCAGAGGTCCACTGACCAAAATGATAGCAGATTCATGCTGTTCAAACAAGTTTCTGCTGCCCACCTTGTGTCCATGCTTTCGAGTAACAACCCTGATCCTGTTACTATACTAATCCAACAATAGAATCAGGCAAAAGCAGTGGTCGAGTGAGTGGATTAAAATCCATGTGGTGTATTTAAAAGCAGTAATGTGGATAAAGCAAATACGCAATAGTAGAATGAGGTCAAGGGATGTGATTTAAGATGTAGGCCAATTTCTTTTGTATTACTTATACTGGTCGTGCAATATCTTAAAGTGTTAGAGCCATTTTTATCTTTGAATAAATAAATTCATCTTATTACTATATTCTTATCAATTTAATCTGTTAAGAAAATGTTAACCTACTTTTGTTTACTACTGACCTTAATCAAAGGTCAGTAGTAAAAAAATATGACTTTGGATAGTCTTGGATTCTGGACAGCTAAGCTCATCTTGTTGTTTACTTTTTGACACAATTTAAAGCTTCTGTTTAAACTGTGACAACCATTTTAATGATTATATATATATAATATATATATATATATTATATATATAATATATATATATATATATTATATATATATATATATAATAGTGTACAGATGATTATGTTTAGATGTTGTCCGTAATATTTTATATTGTGGCATTCTGTGTGGTACAGCAGGGACACTGCTCTGTAACATCATAATGCTGAGTCTCTTAATCATTTAGATCAATGGTTCTGCTATTTGGGCTTCCCGTCTCTCCGACCAGTGGAGGCTCATTAGTGGGCTACTGGGGCTCGTGATGGAGCTTGTTGCTTCACAGGGGCTGTCTGTGGGGGTCTGTGAACCCAACTGCTGCTGCCAAATGAGGGGTCAGCTGCAGAGAGGGTACGCTGCCACGTCTGAGACAGCCGCCTTAATCAGCTGCAAAGTGCACTGCAGCACACAGCATCCAATTAACCATCAGATAAATCTCACAGCTGACCACAAAGGGCTTTTAGCTGCAAACGAACATGGTGAATTGGCAGTATGTGAGGTTATGTTGGTTGTAGGGATTACAAGGTTTTTGATGTAATATTTGCAATATGTTAGAGGAAAAACAGATTAATGCATCATGGTTTTGTTGTTTTTTCCTGCGTCATTACTTATTTTCTTAGATCTTTGCTGCTATTTTAAATAATCACTATCGTTTGCTTGTTATTGGACTTACTTATTTTTCTTGATTTTATTGTACCGCTGTATTGTTATAATGACATTTCTTAAAAAGCAAATTGACTTCATGACCACAGCGTGTCTGACCCATGTGCTTCTGATTTATTTAGATTGTCCTTTGACATTTATCCACAATTTATGCATCGTTATGAGCACCAAAGGAGCCCTGAAGCACCCAGTGGGATGAGCAAACACTTCACATCTTTACCTTTACATCTTGCAAAATCTGAACAGGTATTTCTAAGATGTACTGTTTACTTTGAGAAAGTTTGATTACAAATATACATCTGGAAAAATATTTTCTTTCTACCTCCGTCAGTCAATCCCACCTGGGATGATTATGACCCACTTTTAAAAGGGGCAATTTAAACAATTATTTGTATTATCTGCACATTTTACTGAATTTACTGTACAAAAATAGCTGTTATGTGATCCTGATCATTTAAATCCACAAACAGGATGTTACTCTGAGTTATTTTGGTTTGATGATCCCTGATCAAACTCCTGTCATACTTAATAAAGTCATCTGACCCAAACAGGGAACAGAATGGCAATCAAAGGAAATGGGGTATGATTTAAAAAATTATTTGTTGTGTATTGATTTATGTATTTAGCACAGATAGTCCCACTGGCAAACTTATAAAATAAAATAATAATATATCTAATGATTTTCCAATTCATCTGACAAGACAATAAAACAGAAGCCATTATGAACAAAACAACAACTCGTTTAAACCAGCTGTCATAGTGAAGAAAGTTTAAATAATATTCTAATAAAACTAAAAGTATATAAAACAAATTTAAATAAGTTGTTTATGTGTCTTCTCAAAGTGTAACCATGGCGATCAGTCACAACATCAAGTGCCTGTTATTATGTTGCTCCACTTCTTATGCTAAAAACAGCTCTGATCCATTTGGGGGGAGTCCTGTTGAGTTTGACTCAGGAGGTTATTCAGAATCAATCACTTGTAGGCTGGTTTAATGAGACAATCTAAATCATTAACCTCATGTGTCTACAGTTTATTGTTCTGACATTAATAACAGAAGCAGGCTGAAGGCAGCAGAAAGTAACAGATATGGCTTTGGGTTAGATTTATTTTAAACCATCCATAATAATGTTGATGAAAGTTTTCCGTCACTACTTCTGTCAACAATCATACCTACAAGACAAAGAAAAGATAAAAAACCCATACAGGATGAAAATCTATTTTGATCACTGAATAGAAATTATTCTAAACTATGAATTAATTCCAATAACATCTAATTTCAGTCATGGGTAAAGCAGGACAAATTGGAAAAATAGCCAACAAGACTTTATCTTCTCGAGAGGTATAAGTTGAATAACGTTGGGTTAAGCACATGATGGAAGTTTGATGGAGTGTGCAGCTAGACACTCTTAAATCAATGCACAAAAAAAACATCAATACCAGACAGCATGCCAGCAGACATCCTTGCCTGGGACAAGATACGCACAGCATTCTGTAGCTAGATTATTGAGTTTTAAACATTTAAAGACAAGGCTGCAGACTAATCACCTTATCTATAGTAGTTTTAGACCCAGTGACTGTTGGGCTCAGTGGTGGAACCCCGTCAGTAGCCTTGCCAGGAAGAAAGAATAGAGTAAGAATGGAAATGTTTCATTAGCATGTAGAGCAATGCTAACTAGACAACACCACCGACTTGAAGAGGCATCTGAGAGAATAACAATACTGTGAATCCATTAAGATGCTCACCAATGCTTTAAAATGCAAAAGACATATCTAATGAGCAAAAAACAACAGTGTGACAACAATCACAGATGAGTCGGTATGTGTACCCTAGTAGTTTGTAATTGTACTTTAGTACATCGGTAGGCGACCAAGTGTTCACTCGATATTGCATGAACAGCCACTGTAATTTGAAAACAATTTCAACTGCAACCAAGAAGGAAAAAGTAGTCACACAGCTAGATATAAAAACAACTATTTATTTTAAAGTGTTACCTTGGAAACCTTTATTTACATCGTATTCATAAGTCAGTTACTAATGTGCTTCCTGCCTGTTACAGATCATCTGATCATCCTTCGAAATGTAATTACCACAGTCTAGAGGATAACATTCAGCTCCGGTCAAAGAAGTGACACAGTGTTACATCATTTTATGGATTAGTATTGGTTCCTTGGTCACTGAATCACCCTCTACCATAATCTTGCTATTTATCATTCAGCTGTAGATCCCTCTCACTCTCAGTGGATTTACCCTCCATTAACCACAGTTAGCAAGGCCAATGTCATCAGCTGGCTTTAGTGGGATTTCCTTGACAGAGGAGCAAGGAGTTAAATCACTGTTGAGGACTGAGATTAAGATGGTGCATTGGACATTTTTAATGAACTGGGGGTTTCCTTTCAGGAAAATCTTTGTAAATTGAAAGTTATCTTAACAGAGTTACATCTTAATTGAAATTTAATCATATCTGCTGTTTTTTTTTTTTTTTTTACAATAGTTGTATATTAAACACACAATGCACTGTAACAGTTTGTAAATAGATTAACGAGAAATAGCCTTTTTTTTCACCAGGTCGCCTTTACGTTATCTGTCAGTTGTGCCAACTTTTCTACTGCTTGTTTGTATGGTCAGTCGACGGGGATTGGACACCCCTCTCTATTGTGTATTTTGCAAGGACTGTAAGAAAAAACAGCCACACACCACAGGTGGGTAATAAGGCTGGAGAAAGCATCTGATTCACAGCTCCTGAGTGCTAAATTAAAGGGCTGTTTCACAGTTTTTTTAAGCAATCTGAACTGCATTTGATCATCTGTAGTTCAAATTTTAAAATAGTTTAATTGAAGCTGGACTGGATTTTTCAACACTAATAATTTGTAAAAACAAGAAAAGGACTTATTTAAAATTTCTTTTGTATTAGGACCACCTTAGATTTAGAAATCCCTAAAACTGCCTGCATGTAAAGGTAAAACCAGGAGTTGAATAATGTCCATTAATTACTGATTTAGTGAAACCTTTTGAAGTGTGCAACCGCCTTTGGGTGATGGGCTTGGCAAAAAGAGGGCCCGAAAATTATATTTCTGTTTAGGATCTCATATAACTTTATACTTCTACCTCCTTCTCCTTTGCCTACCTCAAGTTTGTATTTACCACATCTTGTTTGAGTCATTCTCTCTCTTAGTGTACTAATAATTTTCATAGTTGTATTGAGTGTGGTTTTTGTCACCTTAAGTGTTTAGTCTTTCATGAACCTCTTGCCTAAGTAGTGCTTTAGTTATGTTATTTTCATCTTCCATCTACTTCCAGATCCTCTTCTTCACCCAGACACATTATAGTTTTTCTTCCCGCTATGCAGGTGCTTACTTACACTGATTAAATGTAATCTATAATGCTAAGACAAATTTGTTGTCTTCATGGATAAATGAGCCATTTCCCTGGAGCAGGGGCTTTTTGCTTCTCTTCACTGTTTTTCCTTCTAAAATGTGCTGCTACAGCTTTTAAATAAAGCAACAGAGTCAGGTCAGTCGAGTGGAAAATCACTTTCAGCTTCTTATCACACTACTCTGGATCTGAGCTGTATAAAAAGACAATGACCAACAATAACACTGTAAATTAAGATAGCATATAGCACGGAAGAGGAAAAACAAAAGGAGGTGACACTATTACAGGATTTCCACAATATTTCCGGTACATTTAAAAACCTCTTATAAAATATTAGGTCCACTATAGTATCCTCTCAGAAAAAGTTTGATTTTCACCACCTGTGGCATTTGTAACATTCTCCTGAGCCATCAAGGTTAATTAGAATAAGGCTTCAAAAGACAACATATTTATGCTAATCCTGTTTTTGAGTTCCCGTTATCCGAGTGGAATCAATCATGGCTGAGTCCCCTGAGGTCAGCAGCCATACATAGCAATTACCAGCGTGTCTGAGACTGAATCCAGAGTGCTAAATGTCAAACACAATGTTAGGGGTTATGCTAATCTAAATATATACATTCAAACTGCAGAATTATGCTGAGTTTTACACTCTGACTTCATTCCATTCAATGAATTACTACAGAAAAAAATGTGAATTACTCCATAATAAACTGGACATGTCTGTTGATGTCTCACTTAATCACGAATCTGGATTAACTCTATGATAATTAGTAAATAATTATCTCTGTGTTATGATACAAGCTGACAGCAGCAAACCTGATGGCAGTTTTCTCTGTGGCATCTGGTTCATCTGCTGCTGGAAGCTCGTCGGCCAGAATCTCCTCGGGACTCCGTGGGTCATTCAGGGGGACTTTCTGCTCTTTGCCTTTGATCCCCATTCCCGCCGTGATGGCATTCCACAAAGCGCTCTGGGATTTAGAGCCTGCACAAATAAAGAGAAATAGCTGCATAAAGAGTGACACAAATAATGATCATGTTTGTTTACTGGGTGGTAATTCAATAACAGCTGGTATATTAATAATATTAATTATGATGTGCTCAATGGAAGGAGGTAACTCTTAGAGTGGCATACAATATGAAACCGGATTAGTTAAATCCTCTGTTATGCTGCCCCCATGTGGATGAATATTGTCAGTGCCAGTCTACATTTGAAAGTTACTAACGCAGTATGTAGAGCAGGAAAACAAATATTGAACACATCAATGTTTTTCTCAGTAAATATATTTCTAATGAGACTACTGACAAGGCATTCACTCCAGATGTCCATTGGTGACACCTGAAGTAACTCACACTTTTAAAGATTTCAACCCAGATTATTTAATAAGTTATGTTTAATAACTTTGAATGGCACATTAAGTATTGGATATGCTTACTGACATTTATTTGAGAGTAAGCAAAAAAAAAAAAAACTTTGTTGGTTGAATACTTAAGGCAGTCTCTTGTGTAGAGAAACATTGCTGAGGTGTGATATCCACACGAACTGTGTTCATATCTTGAAGGTTCTGGTGGCCTAAACTATGCTCTCTGGCCTTCAATTGTCTTCATAGATTTTTAATTGGTTTCAAGTTGGGGGTTGACTGGGTCATACTAACAGCTTTATTTTTTCCTCTGAAGACAGTTCAGAGCTTCCTTGACTCTGTGATTGGGATATTTTTTCCAAGATTGCTGGAAAACCCACTGTTGTGTTCACATTCTTACAAAGAATGCTAAAGTACATTTCCCTGTTAATCCTTCGTTCATTTTTATATCATAAACTCTGCTAGCACCAGATACTGAAAAAGAGGGTGTTCAGTACTGATTCCCTATGTAATTCCACTTTAATTTCATGTCAAGAGCCCAATTCTTTATTGAGAGCATCTTTAAGGTCTTCAATACTAATTTTCCCCACCTCAAGTGCTGCCACCACTACTACTAGCGAAAAGAAAGTTTTGCCAACTTTTATCAGCACACAAACCTAAAACTGCATGTGTCTTTCAGTTACTGTAAATGCATCCAATATTATATAAAATTGTTCGTGCCAATGGAGAAGGATTTTAAAGCCCATGTCAGAGTTTCTGTTTAATGCTCCATAATCTAGCTGTTAATGAGGTGACTATAAATCTCCACCACTAATATCTCATTAATGTCGGGTAAAATGACCCTTTAATGCTTTAACCTGAATGGTGAATTTGTTCAAAATTAATTATTTCAGTGAACTGACTAAAATTGAAATGAAACTAATGCAGTGAACATTAAACTTACGAGCAAAACTGGCCGGGGGTCTGCTGGAGCTCTCTCCATCTTCATTTGCCACTGGTAAAAAAAATGTGAAAGAAAAGTTAAATCAGGACTGCATTAAGGAATAATTCCCCCCAAAAGCTCAGTATATAAATATTGCTTGTAATGCTTTCAGCTTAAATATGCAACCATTTTTACTGTTAACTCTTTGTTGTCTGTCACACATTTTATTCATTTCAGAGAACTGCAATAATCAACTACAAAGAATATTTCTAAAAATGAAAATTTGTATTATTTGAGTAACAAACAAAAACGGCATGAATTCAAACTGTTGATGATAAAGATATAAAGATATATAAATATATCGCCTGTGCATATTAACTTTTTAGGTATGCCCGGTAGGTGATTAGTTCCAGTAATTATCATAACATTTGTCCACGTTTCTTTATTACAATGTTTTGAGATAATGCTTCTTGAACAACTCAGGCTGATTGCCCCCATGCCATGCCTCACTGATGCAATAAGTCATGCAAAACAAAAAATCAAATCTAGTCAGGAGTCCATATACAACACAGTAAATCTTTTTCAGCTTGAAATTCCTAATCACTCTGTGTTATGAAGCTACAGGGGTTGGACAATGAAACTGAAACACCTGGTTTTAGACCACAATAATTTATTAGTATGGTGTAGGGCCTCCTTTTGCGGCCAATACAGCGTCAATATGTCTTGGGAATGACATATACAAGTCCTGCACAGTGTACAGAGGGATTTTAAGCCATTCTTCTTGCAGGATAGTAGCCAGGTCACTACGTGATACTGGTGGAGGAAAACGTTTCCTGACTTGCTCCTCCAAAACACCCCAAAGTGGCTCAATAATATTTAGATCTGGTGACTGTGCAGGCCATGGGAGATGTTCAACTTCACTTTCATGTTCATCAAACCAATCTTTCACCAGTCTTGCTGTGTGTATTGGTGCATTGTCATCCTGATACAAGGCACCGCCTTCAGGATACAATGTTTGAACCATTGGATGCACATGGTCCTCAAGAATGGTTCGGTAGTCCTTGGCAGTGACGCGCCCATCTAGCACAAGTATTGGGCCAAGGGAATGCCATGATATGGCAGCCCAAACCAGCACTGATCCACCCCCATGCTTCACTCTGGGCATGCAACAGTCTGGGTGGTACGATTCCTTGAGGCTTCTCCACACCGTAACTCTCCCGGATGTGGGGAAAACAGTAAAGGTGGACTCATCAGAAAACAATACATGTTTCACATTGTCCACAGCCCAAGATTGGCGCTCCTTGCACCATTGAAACCGACGTTTGGCATTGACATGAGTGACCAAAGGTTTGGCTATAGCAGCCCGGCCGTGTATATTGACCCTGTGGAGCTCCCGACGGACGGTTCTGGTGGAAACAGGAGAGTTGAGGTGCACATTTAATTCTGCTCTGATTTGGGCAGCCGTGGTTTTATGTTTTTTGGATACAATCCGGGTTAGCACCCGAACATCCCTTTCAGACAGCTTCCTCTTGCGTCCACAGTTAATCTTGTTGGATGTGGTTCGTCCTTCTTGGTGGTATGCTGACATTACCCTGGATACCGTGGCTCTTGATACATCACAAAGACTTGCTGTCTTGGTCACAGATGCGCCAACAATTTGTCCTCTTTTGAACTCTGGTATGTCACCCATAATGTTGTGTGCATTTCAATATTTTGAGCAAAACTGTGCTCTTACCCTGCTAATTGAACCTTCACACTCTGCTCTTACTGGTGCAATGTGCAGTCAATGAAGACTGGCTACCAGGCTGGTCCAATTTAGCCATGAAACCTCCCACACTACAATGACAGGTGTTTCAGTTTCATTGTCTAACCCCTGTATATCTTTATATTAATTTCACTTTTTTTGTGGACATATTAAAATAAATAAGTTACTTTTTGATGATATTCTAATTTATTGAGAATTATGCAATGCTGTGCAAAAAATAGCTGAAAAACTGCACACATGAAAACAGCACTGGTAAACCTAAATGTAGAGAGACAAGTTCTAATTGCATTCATAGCAACACAAGCATTGAAGTACAATAACTGAAATGCAAAATGGCATCTGCATATTAAGTCTGCTCAATTTCTAACTGTTCAAATTGTTGCTGAAAAAACATATTTTACTATCAATGAGAAGATGATAAGGTGAATGAAATAATCCTGTCCAAATAGTGAGGAAATCACTTGTAATTCTCCAAATAATTACAGGTATGAGGCTGGACGGAACCCAACTGTCTTCTAAATCTATTAACAAGTGTTTACTCAGCCTAAATAATATATATTTACACCCATCAATATAATTCCCATCCATTTAATTCAATACTAGAAAAAAATATTAGGAATTTTTGTCACCAGTTTCAGGAATTTTTTCAACTTAATCTTTTTGAAGCTGCCAGTCAATCAGGTAATCAGATTACAATATAACAAAATACTCGTAATCGTCGTACTCGTACGAGTACGAGAATACAACATTACTTATGTACCATTCATATTCATAGCCTAAGTCTGAGCAGTGATGAGTTAGTGTACCACAGTTTGCATCATTAGTATGAGTCACTCATACAGTGACAGTGTTTTATTTATGTTTTTACTGCACTGAAATGGTAATTTTGTATTTTTTCCATTTCACATAACATAATTGCATTCAACTAACAATGTACCTGAGCCGCCAAGGGGAGTGAGACCCTATTCAAAATTGCCTGTTGTGATTTTAATCGTTCAAAGTCTTGTGGGAGAAGCATGTTTGGTTACATCCCCTCAGAGTTTTAGAGCTATGCTTTTGCTAAGTCAACCATTTTCTAACTGTTGTACACCGTATAGATAATGAAAAATCTTTTAACATCCAAATGCCAGATGCCAGTATCCCATTCAAAGATATTAGGGACAATGCACTACAATAGGATGGTATCTGTTTTACAGCACTTATTGTTGCCTTGGTTTTATGGCAGTAACCTATTATTGTAATTAATTACTGTATTTGCCTCAAAGACTGAATATTATGTTAAAGGGTTTAAACATGTTTGTGTTGTACTGCAGAATTTCCTTTCAACACCAAATCATATAACAGCTGCAAACAGAAACTGGAAATCTAATAATGTTAGCAACTAACAATACACCAGCCAGAAGTCATTGTCCTTGGACTTGCAATACTGTATCTCACAAGAACTTAGGTCACTATTATGCCTCCACCACAGAAACATGTCTGACTTGGATGATAGAATTTGCACAGCTTGTGTGGAGAAATAACAAAATGCTGAATTTGACTCATTTCATGTAGATTTAGGCTGAGAAGTGGTTGTTGGAGAGCTCAGCATTTTTGCACAGGATGAGAGCTACTCTTGATGGACTAAAGGACCAAATCATCGGTCTCATACCTTGTTACTTACAGTATTGTACATGAATGTAATTATTGGAGTTATATAACATGAATTAGATTTATGAGGACCCCTGTTGAAAGGCCACATGGTTGATGTTAGAGGGTTAATGCATGTACTCAGATGAATGTTATTACTAGAGTAATGGTTGGTAGGCACTCAGTGAGATACTTTTGTGTAGAACTGTGCACAGAGTGATCCATAGTCGAAGACCACATTGTCTTTCTCAAATGTCTTTTAATAACATCATTTTACATACAGTCAGGGAAAAAAGAAAGCACACCCCCCTTAAACTCTTGGGTTTTGTAAATTATACATTTTTTATTTTTGGCATCCTGGTTTTTTCACAAACTTTTCCATTTTGCCACAATCTTTAAACGGTCGTATATTTTAACTTATTAGATTCAGGACACCTAAGATAAAGGCCTGAAACAAAAACACAGTTCATGCCCCAGCTAAGACAGATAGCTCAGACAGGGGGCAAACAGCCAGACCATAAGGTAACTATGGGGGCTGTTTTTGAGCATAAAGCATATCAGGTAAGAAGATTTTATATATCAATATGTAGCTAGAGCAGCATATTATTTTCCTTCTCTGAGCAATACGAGCCAGAGCAGAAAACAGAAAAACCTGAAGGAGAATGTCCAGACTTAAATCTTCCGAAATGGCTACCTGCCTTGATGTTCATTGCCTCATTGGGTGGCAGAACCAGTTATTAGATTTAGGGGGCAATTGCTTTTCCCACATAGGGCCAGATTGGTTTGGACAGTTTTGGACTCCTTTAAAAATTAAATCATCATTGAAAATTGCATTGTATTAAGTGAGATTATCTTTTTACAATTTGTCTGATGATCTGAAAACGTAATTGTGGCAAAAAAAAGTAAAAACAAAAGAATTCAGTAGGAAGTGCATTTGTCTGTATCTGTTATGATTTGGGGTTGTTTGGTTTTTGGTTGCCAGTTTGTCTTCTTATGTTTCTCACGTTTGAGGTTTTGAATCATGCTTCTGTTTATTATTTTCCTGGTCATGCTTTAGTTTTCATCTTCTAGTTCATGTTTTGTTAAGTTAGGTTTTTGGATCTGGTTATGCTTTAGTTTCATGTTTTTCTAGTTATGTTTCTATTAGTTTGTATTCAAGAGTCTCTTTTCTGCTCTAGCCACGTTTTGTTCTCTCCTGTCTGTTTTCAATCATCTTCATTCGGTTCACCTGCACCTAGCATTCAGTCTCCTTGTTTCACCTGGTTCTTGCTCCATATATACACATCTGTTCTGTTCATTTCTCGCGGAAACATCACAGTTCATCTGTTTATGCAAGCCTGTTCTGTCAAGCCTGTTTTGCCTAAGTTTGTCCATGCCTGCATCTGCAACTACCTGTCTGCCTGCAAGTTTCTTTTTGGTTATTAAATCTTGTTTCAACTCATCACGCCACGTTGCTTCCTGGTTGTGTGCATTCTGGGGTCCTCCGCCATACCAGCCGTGACAGTATCTTTAAAAGATAATGGATCTTTGTACGTTGTATTTGTGCAAGTCTTATCTGGAAATTTACAATCCACATCTGCCACGTTTACATCACTAAATATATGAGGTCCACTTTTTTAAAATCTGAAATGTTCATAAATGTAATTAAGCTACTGTGGATTCTACTACTGAACCTACAAGGTCCATCTCATTCTTTGCCATGACCTTGTTGTAAACAGAAATTCTTATCTTTCAGACTTATCGAAAATTAAAAGAAAGCTGGAAAACTATTGATTTGAAAAGAGAGTGGGAAATTTAGCATCAAGCAAAAATAAATGTTTTCAATGTCATCAGAAAAAATGTAGATAAAAACAGGATTATGTTCTCACCATGGAAACAGAAGTAAGTGTGTGTATGGTGTCTAACTTCAACACTGTGCTCACTGATCTCTGACTCTGTGTCCTTCTGCTTTTAGCTTTCTTTTTTGTTCTCTCTTCCACACCAAACACAGACAATGAAGCAATAAGTTTCCACAAAAAAGATTATCTAAGGGGGTGGGTAAGCTAGAACATTCCTTAAAGATATTTCTTGATTATACAGAATATCTGAAATGTGTATGATTTTTAAAGACCAATTATTCTGTCTCTGTGGTAAACAGGCAGACAGGACGCCCCACATTTTCAAATCTATTTCATGGTAGAGTTTCAAAGCTTGTTCTTCTATTAAAGGTCATTAAGACTTAACCTCAAGCTACAGAGATCCAACACTGTGATAGTGTCAGGGATGGACATCTACAAAGCGACGAGCAAAAAGGTGGAGCTGAAAACCAGAAATCTAATTAGGTGAGACGTATTGTGCTTAATTTGATGATTCCGTGCACATGGTAATGTCACCTGTTTTGATGCATTTTTCTAATCAATTTCAAAAACGACACTGTTTGTAAAGGCATTTCTGTACAAACGCCTACAATGGAACCAAATACTCCCTTTTAAAGAGTGAAAAATATCCAATCATGAGCAAAAGGTGCCTCATTATTTCTTATACATGAATGAATAATAAACCTTTTCAAATTTTGTCATGCTACAACCCCTAAATTGTTGAAATAGTGTATGTAAGTAGTGGATATAGTGTCTATGAACAGCAATTTTAAAGTCTTGTCACACATTTTCAATTGAATTTTGATCAGGGCTTTGCTTTGATCTCAGCCACAATAATAAAGCTGTATGTTAAGTGTTGTTTTACTGCTAGAAAGTCTCAAACGTTTTACTGCCTTTAACAAGTTTTCTTCCCATAAATCTCTGTATTTGGCTCTATTGATAGAAAGTCCATAGCATTATGTTGCCGCTATCATTTATCACAGGAAGGATGGTGTTTTCAGGGTCATGTGCAGATGTCTGTTTTTGCAACACAGAACATTTTTTATGTAAGCCAAAAATGTTGTTTTGGTCTCATCTGACCAGAGCACTTTCTTCCATGGTGGCTGTGTCCCCTACATGGCTCATAGCTAATTTACAAATATTTTGGCATGAGGCAAAACTGTAAAAGAGATTTACAGGGGTTGGACAATGAAACTGAAACACCTGGTTTTAGACCACAATAATTTGTTAGTATGGTGTAGGGCCTCCTTTTGCGGCCAATACAGCGTCAATTGGTCTTGGGAATGACATATACAAGTCCTGCACAGTGGTCAGAGGGATTTTAAGCCATTCTTCTTGCAGGATAGTGGCCAGGTCACTACGTGATCCTGGTGGAGGAAAACGTTTCCTGACTCGCTCCTCCAAAACACCCCAAAGTGGCTCAATAATATTTAGATCTGGTGACTGTGCAGGCCATGGGAGATGTTCAGCTTCACTTTTATGTTCATCAAACCAATCTTTCACCAGTCTTGCTGTGTGTATTGGTGCATTGTCATCCTGATACAATCTTTGAACCATTGGATGCACATGGTCCTCAAGAATGGCTCAGTAGTCCTTGGCAGTGACGCGCCCATCTAGCACAAGTATTGGGCCAAGGGAATGCCATGATATGGCAGCCCAAACCAGCACTGATCCACCCCCATGCTTCACTCTGGGCATGCAACAGTCTGGGTGGTACGCTTCTTTGGGGCTTCTCCACACCGTAACTCTCCCGGATGTGGGGAAAATAGTAAAGGTGGACTCATCAGAGAACAATACATGTTTCACGTTATCCACAGCCCAAGATCTGCGCTCCTTGCACCATTGAAACCGACGTTTGGCATTGGCATGAGTGACCAAAGGTTTGGCTATAGCAGCCCGGCCATGTATATTGACCCTGTGGAGCTCCCGACGGACAGTTCTGGTGGAAACAGGAGAGTTGAGGTGCACATTTAATTCTGCCGTGATTTGGGCAGCTGTGGTTTTATGTTTTTTGGATACAATCCGGGTTAGCACCCGAACATCCCTTTCAGACAGCTTCCTCTTGCGTCCATAGTTAATCCTGTTGGATGTGGTTCGTCCTTCTTGGTGGTATGCTGACATTACCCTGGATACCGTGGCTCTTGATACATCACAAAGACTTGCTGTCTTGGTCACAGATGCGCCAGCAAGACGTGCACCAACAATTTGTCCTCTTTTGAACTCTGGTATGTCACCCATAATGTTGTGTGCATTTCAATATTTTGAGCAAAACTGTGCTCTTACCCTACTAATTGAACCTTCACACTCTGCTCTTACTGGTGCAATGTGCAATCAATGAAGACAGACTTTCAGGCTGGTCCAATTTAGCCATGAAACCTCCCACACTACAATGACAGGTGTTTCAGTTTCATTGTCCAACCCCTGTATAATGATGTTATTGGAACAATAGCTTTCCTCTTGAAACTCTTTCATTAGGGCCATATTTACTGTATTGGAGTATATGATTAATAGTTGTCCTGTCTAAAAAGTCTCACACCTCAGCTGTGGGTCTCTGAAGCCGCTTCAGAGCTACCATGAGCCGTTTGGCTGCTTCTATAAATAATGCTGTCCTTGCCCAACCTGTCAGTTTAGGTTGATGGCCGTAACTTGGTAGTTTTGCAGTTGATCCATATTCCATTTCCTATTTTCTCATGATGGATTTCAAAGTGCTCCAGGAGATGTTCAAAACTTGATATATTGTTTTATAACCTAATCCTACTTTCAACTTTAAAACTTTATCGCTGAACTGTGTGCTGGGTTCCATGGGCTTCATTGTGCTTTTTGTTCACTAGTGTTCTCTGACAAACCTCTGAGTACTTCACAAAACAGCAGTACTTATTCTGAGATTAAATTACACATATGAAGACTCTGTTTCTAAGTACTTCATAAAGGCAAATGTATTTGATTTTATTTAGGGGTATGAGATTCAAGTAGGCTACAATACAATAAAAATCTATTAAATCATTTTCTGTCACTTCATATTTATGCACTATTTGATGCAGGTCTACCACATAAAATTCAAATAAAAAATAAGAAATTTGAGATTATAACCTGACATACTGTAAAATGTTCAAATGATTTTAATACTTTTTGCAAGGTCACATGTGGATTACTATAAACCTAAAGGGCTTTGTTTCTAATATTTATATTAAAAATTATTTATATTTATTAACAACCAGGAGTCACTTGTTTAATTGTTTAATGTATCACCACCAGTTCAACATACTAGAAAAGCATCTCCTTAAACAGCCATTTTTGTTTAAATCAGACTTTCATACAAGTGTATAAAGATCAGATAAAAAGACCAATTACTTAGGTGTGCAGGAATACATTTTTTCTGCTGGAAGAACTCATGCTGGGCCAAAATGTATGACAATAAAGACAATGAATCACATGCCAATTGTATTGTTTGTGCATCAGCTACTGAGAAAGAAAGACTAAATGGCTTGTTGGTAATTACAACTTTTAAACAGAACAATGTTGTGCTCAAAACTGACACACAAAAAATATTTTTCGCAGTGGCATGTCTTGGGATACAAACATAATAAGCAGAAAGCTAAAAAGATAAGTGGTTTCAACAAAACAGCAACATTGTAAATCACTAATCTGCGAAGAAAAGGGCCCTAACTGCTGGGTATTCCAAGACAGCAGCTAAAAAAGGTAAAATTACTCCTCTCCACATGAGTCTTGTAATATCAGCTGCTCTAATAAGCCTAACACATGAAAAAACACCTCACTTGGAATCCGCACAGAGGCTGCCACCTACAGTTCAGGTTCAGAGTTTAATAGAGGAGAAAACACAACGAGTCGAGGCAGGCAATGAGGCAGCAGCGGTTAGGAGTCACGCATCAGAGGAGATGATGCTGTGCAGGCTGAACCCTAAGACCAGTCAGCAATTGATTGTGACACTTGTGGTTTACCATGACAACGGCCATGCTCGTTGGAGAGGATTGTCATGATACAGAACACGTGTTACTGAGATGCTTTTTACATATAAGAGGATGCGATCATGTAGGCGGAACATTAAATGTATTATCTGTGCGATCATAAAATCATTTAGAGCAGCTTTTAATGTCTATATTCTCTGATTACATATTTGTAGACGATGGCCCTTTTTTACTCCTCTCTGCAAAAGCTTATCATGAAGATTTATGCTGTTTCCCTGAGATTAGTGATTGGCTGTACCTGTTTCCAAGAAAACTGATCGCAGCAACCTTGTGGCCCACAGAGTAAACAAAGGAGATTTTCTCTGAGAAATACTGAGCAGAAAAATATGTGGAACTGGAGAAATAAAGTGGAATCTAATGTAAAGGTGTTAGGGGTTACAGGTTTTCAAGCCTAGATATTGTGTATCATAACAATGGCATTATTACATTTACTGTTGTGTAACTCACCTTATGTATTCCCAAATAATGATAGAGGACTATTGTTTAAAATAAAAACAGTGTAGGCAGTATAAACAAGTGTTGAGTCTAAAATACAGTTTTCATTTTAAAAATGTAGGAAAGTGTGTTCTTACCAATGCAGTTAAAAAAAAGGAAGAAAAAAGTATAAATCAACAAATTGGCAATTATATACATTTGCCTTCTAGGGGATGCAACACCATCAGTAACCATAGAAACAAGAGTGTGACCCTGAGATGGTAGACTTTCACATGAATCAAATAATTTATCTTAACCAATAGTGATAATTATCTACAGAAACTGTAAAGAACTGTACAGAACTGAAACTTGTCTTTGAGGTGAATTGAGACTGGTTTCTGTTGTTAGCTGCTGTCTGTGAACACCTGGGCTCAATTTTCCCAGTCTGTTTAAACCTGGCCATTTCCCATATTATAAACTAACACTGTTCTCTGTTAGCCTTGGTTTGGTCAAGTTTTGGCCTGTTTGCTATTGATTTATTAGTTAAAATTGATTTATATATATATTGATTTATATATATATATATATACACATTTACATACACTACAAGTCAAAAGATTTAAAAACCCTTTCGCATTTAATGGTTTTCTTAATGTTAATGACTAGTTACATTGTACGTAGAGGCTCACTGAAGGCATCAAAACTGTGAAGGAGCACATATGGGATTATGTAGCAAACGAAAAATTGTAAAGGAACTTTAAATATGGTAGCCATCCTTTGCTGTGATGACTGAAAAATTAACCTTTGGCCTTCTCTCAGTGAACCTCTGGGAAGTTCTTTCAACACTCTTTGAAAAACTATTTCAGGCTACCACCTCATGAAGCTCATGGAGAGAATGCCAAGAGAGCAAAGCAGTAATCAAAGGGTGGCTATTTTGAAGAATCCAAAATCTAAAAATTTTTTGAGTTATTTCACACTTTTTGTTTACTGTGTAATTCCATGTGTGTTCATTCACAGTTATGTTGCCTTTGGTAAGAATCTACAATGTAAATAGTCATGAAAATAAAGAGACCCATTAAGTGAGAAAGTGTATCTAAAACCTTTTACCGGTAGTATAAATTAAAATTACGATCATCCCTAAATTGATGTATCCATTTGTTATCAACAATAATTTTCTATTTGTATTTCTATCCCTTTGTGATCACATTGCAACCAAAATAAGTAAGTAATTGAAGTTTGGAGCTATCATGTGTTGCCTTTTTATCTTGAACGAGTATTTACAGTCACTGGAGCCAGAACTCCCATAACAACAATGATATGGGTGTAGCAAAAAGTGCAGTCAGTTTTTAGCCTTATCTGATTTACTTATACGTGGAAGTCAACGTTGAGAAAGCAAGAAATACTGAGCAATAAAGAACGCGTTGGAACATAAACACACGTTATTTTTGATTATGATTACCAGACAAGACGGCCTCATGACTAACTCAGCATGTTTTGTACGTGTTGTGAACAGTTGTTTATTAAACACAAAAAAGTTGCAAAACTAAATCTTTTCTGCCAAGCACATAAACAATCTGATGTCAACAGCTTGGAACAGCTTCAGATTGCTCTATTTGCTCTATTCATCACTTACTCCTGCGTGAGACTAAAAACTAAAAGAAAAAGACAATGTAAGTGGCACACAAGTTCATCAACTGTGGTTGTCAAGACAATACAATGAATTCCTGGTGACGTCAGCTGCACCCAGCTTTAGTCCTAAGTCCCCTTGTTTCCATAGTTGCATTACAGATACGGGGACCAACTCCAGCTAAATGGACTAATATTTCAAGTTCTGCAGATATGTAAAAATGGGATCGTTCTATGTTAAGTTGGTGCTTAAAGCCACATTGCACAGGATATCAGGCACACATGTATTTTGCTTCTTACACACATGCACAATCTTTTGCACACTGAGAGCACCTGTAAACAGAGTTTCATGCTTCTTCTTACCAATGGTGATGTTGAAGCCATCAATGCTGAAGGTGGCACTGCGACCCTTCCTAAATCGATGCTTTTTAGAGTTAGCCTCCATTACTTCATCACCCTCCAGTCGCCCCCAAGCCTTTATAACCTTGTTTTAGTGCCTCTTGTCAGTTGCGTTGTGCTGTTTCACTTCGTTAGCGTAACTCCACTCATGGAGAGGGGAGAGAGGAAAAATGCAGCCCTCTGACTCTGCTTCCAGCTGAGCACTGGAGGAGAAACTGTCAAACACTCTCCACTTCTTGCTACAAAAAAACAGAGCGGGAGAATTTCTCCAGCCCTTCCCTTCCCGGAATCTTTGTTGTACTAATCTTTTCTCTCCCTTTCTCTCCGTTTTCTCACACCTCAACAAGCTCATTTCAAGGAGCTTATTGCTCTCTGATTTGTATTTCCTCCGTGTTCCTCCTTTCCACTCTCCCCACTCTCTGTCCTCATCTCCCTTTCCCAAGTACAGTACAGTAGGTGTGTGTGGTGGGTGGCGGCGGAGGTGGTGCTGCATTGTCGGAGAGGACATCTCTAGAGGTGTTTGAGTGAACGTGACTCCACCTACTGTCAAGAATTTATAGCAAGAGTACAAAAGCTCAGGGTTAAAAAGGCAAAAGGTTACAGGAGTCTATTATAGTTTTATTCTAACAGTCGCAGACATACAGAAAAAGCACCTTAAACTGATGCAGTGTCATACATCAGGCAATGCTGTGGGAGAGCAATAATCTGTGTTTAGTCAGAGCTAGTCATTAAATCAGTGCCACCACTTTTCAGTTTGCAGTGATTATTTACTCAGGCACAGAATGATGAAGGTTATTAAAAGCGCACATAATGTTCATCTGAACGACAAACATGTAATTCAACACAATATCCAAAAAGATATATATATATTTTATTTTTGATCTATACGGATGTGTACACCAAATACTAAAAAGTTCAGCATGTTTGCACCATCTGACATTTAGCTATGTCATTTTCCCATGTTTCATTCTCCCCACTGATTGGTATCTGAGTGTTCTTTATGAAGGCTTCTGACATGACCTTCTCCCAAATTCAATAAAACAAGCCCTTTTAATAAGATGTGCAAATTAAAATGTCAAGTTGTTTCCTGAATATGATTCTTTGTTTAGGTACAATTCACAGCTTCTGAATGCATCTGATTGACGCAGCTTACTCTTACTAGACTGGTTTGTCAATCCAACCGTAAAGTGATCCAAATCCCTTCATATGGAGATGATTGTGCCAGTTACTGAAGTGCTTTCATTATGTGTGTTTTGAGTTTATTCTCACTGAGCTGCTTGGCTAAAAACAGCCACAAACAGTGTAACATTAGAAACACAATTTGACAACACAGCTTGGGGATTTAGAAGCATTATCAGGTCCCTGTATTTAATAATGAGCTTGTAAACAACCCTGTTTACTAGGAACAACAGATTTACACATGCTAATGGAATTCCCAATTACAAAGAGAGAACATAATAATTAGTTAATTCTCTTCACATTATGAAATGATGTTTGTTTTTCATCTGACTTTTAGATGCACATTTATGAACCCTCTATTATCCATCACAAGGGCCTTATAGTAATACTACAAAAATCCACACTCCCACATGCTCAGAGAAATTTGGATTTTCTTGGCTATAAGAGCAAGCTTTTGCAGTCTGCAATTGTGCACTAGTCACACTAGCTGAACCGTTTTTGATTTTGTGACATGAAAGGAAAATGGTCAGTCATCAGTCAGTCAGTCAGTCATTTTCTACTGCTTCTTCCATAGTGGGTTGCAGGGAAGCAGGTGCCTGTCTCCATCAGTCTATGGTCGGTAGGCGAGGTACATCCTGGACAGGTCGCAAGTCCATCGCAGGGAAAATGGTATGAAGTTTAAAAACTATTTTATGAAAAAAAACGGGCCTCGTATTATAGTGGTGGAAGGATTATGCTGTGGGGATGTTTTTCCCAATAAGAACTGGTAGGAATAGCTGGCCAAAGTTGATGGCACGATCGATAGAGTTAAATACCGGGCAATTCCCGAAGAAAAACTGCTAAGCTACGTTCACACAGCAGGCAAATGCAACCCACATCCGATTTCTTGCCCATATCCGACCCATATCCGACTTTAACATTGTAGTCTGAACGTCTCAATTCCGATATATTTCACCTCCTAAGAAATTCGAATTATGCTACTTCCATATGCTGTACAAAGTTTAATACGTATCCATTGGTTTTCAAACTTGACTTTTACGTCATTGTCCTGGCTACATCTACACATCCGCATAGACTTCTCTACAAAAGTAGCATTCACTGCTCGACAAAAGGCCATAGTTAAGCATTGATCTCTCTTTGGTCATAATATTGTCAGTTCCCACTGCTCATCAAATTAAGAAATCATACACAATAACAACCATTTTCACTTCTGTAAACAGTGTGCCGCTGTGTGAGGTCCAGTGATGGGCACATTTAACCAAAATTTAGCTTTACTAACCCATATTTCAATAACTAAAATATTATCTTTGCTAACGCTAAACCGTTAAACAGATCAAAAAAAATTGTGGAAGCTAACGCTAACAGCTAGCTGCTAACACGTGCCAACTTTCGATTTGTGAAACTTTCAGACTTAAGTCTGATGGTGGTCACAGGGAAAAACACTATGTGAAAATAAAAATCTAATTTCAGCAAAAATCTAAATTGAGGATCAAGACCTGCTTTGTGTTAGCCTTAGAGGCTGCAGAAGACTTGAGACTAATCAGCTCAGCGTGAAAGACTATTTCACAAGATTGTAAAAGAGTCTTTCTCTGAAAGTCTGCCAAGTTAAAGACCCACCTCTTTCTTTGCCTGACATGCCTAGTAAATTATCCTACCTCATATTGCTTCTTATGTTAAGATGTTTTTTAATACATTGATATGCATTTTTTAAAGGTTCAAGTTCAAGAAGTATGTGAAAGGATACTATCACTAGCGTATTCTCAGTAATAGCAATAACAAGAATCAACAGTACAAATGACCACAATAGGATGAGTAAGCTGCATTCAAACAGAGATAAGTAATCTTATCTTGGAAACTCACAGGGAGAAAGCAACCTTTACACCTTAACATATGGTATATATACATTATGACAGCAATAAAAATGATAAATGTATAACTTGTAAGTAATGTGGCAGTGATGTTGTCCAGGTCTTAGAAAATGTATAACTATCAGGATATCAAGGCAAAAAAATGCCAAAATGAGACTCACTTTGAAGTTTCAGTTGACATGATAAACACTGGTTAGATATTAACAATGCATCTCATTTCCTTTGTGAGCTACAAAGAAAGCTCTTGACGTTCCCTCTTTTTTTGTCACTCTTTGGCATCTCCCCGGATTCCAGTTAATTTTGAAGTTAGTAATTTGTGAGTACCTAATTTTGAACTCACACACTGAAGTCTAAAGGTTTCAGATCAGGCATGCCCCTGTTCAATGTTACCCTTTGTGTTAATAGGGGCATATTGTGACTGTATTATTCTCTCCTCTTCGTTGCAGACAAATGGACACATCAAGTTTTAATCTAAGGAAAAAGCCTGTAAAACCTCAGTTATTCCAACTTTATTAATGTTGTTACAAAATGTGTATGTAATTTAGAGCAAATATGTATTAAATGATTTTTTTAAATGCAATAGTGTTCAATCATAAGGCAGGTATTTACGTGTGTTGCAGCAAGTTCAAACCTCCCTGCTTAATAATGCATTTTGGGGATAGAGTGGCGATTATATAACACACTTAACTGAAGAACTGGAGTACTTCTGCTCTTATTTTCATAGTGTTTAGGTGGCTGTGTGGTCTCCTATAACTTTACATTTTGCCTTGTAGACATTTTAAAACCAGCTTTTCAAACAGCACTGATAAAAGCTTTTGTGGGAACAAAAGCTGAGAAATGTGGAGGCATTTGTACTTTGTTGCTTTGGTGCTAAAAGCAAATAATCACAACAACTCCCCATGTTAACATTAATTTCCCTGATTTTAGGATCTTTTCAATTGACTGTCAATGTCAAAATAAAAGTATGAGTGTACTACAGTTTAAGTGCTAGAATGATCCTAGAGGCTATGTTGTCTGGGGCTTAAATGCCCCTGGTAGGGTCTCCCATGGCAAACAGGCTCTAGGTGACGGGTCAGACAAAGAGCGGTTCAAGAACCCCTCATGACGACTATTAAATCGAGGTACGTGACGTTGCCCGGTACGGCGGAGCCGGGGTCCCACCCTTTCCCACCCATTCCCTAGAGCCAGGCCTGGGGTCGGGACTCGTCGGAGAGCGCCTGGTGGCTGGGTTGCTCCTTGCGGGACCCGACCGGGCCAAGCCCGAAAGAGAGACGCGAGACCATTCTCCAGTGGGCCCACCATCTGCAGGGGGAACCGTGAGGGACTGTTGCAAAAAGGATTGGGCAGCGGACAAAGGTGGAGACCACGGCGACCCGATCCCCAGATGCTTAGGCTGGCTCTAGGGAATGTCACCTCGGAGGGGGGGAAGGAGCCTGAGCTTGTGCGGGAGGTCGACAGATATCGACTAGAAATAGTCGGGCGGGCTCGCCTCCATGCACAGTGTGGGCTCTGGAACCCATCTCCTCGAGAGGGGCTGGACACTCTTCTACTCTGGAGTGGCCCACGGGGAGAGGCGGCGGGCTGGGGTGGGTTTGCTTGTTGCCCCCCAGCTCAGCCGTCTCGTGTTGGGGTTTACCCCGGTGGATGAGAGGGTCGCATCCCTGCGCCTTCGGGTTGGGGACAGGTCTCTGACTGCCGTTTCGGCCTACGGGCCGAGCGGTAGTGCGGAGTACCCGGCCTTCTTGGCATCCCTGTCAGGGTCCTAGTCACGGATTGTCCATAATGAACACCATGTTCAAACATAAGTGTGTCCATCAGTGCACTTGGCACCAAGACACCCTAGGCAGGAGGTCAATGATCGACTTTGTTGTCGTATCATCAGACCTTCGGCCGCATGTTTTGGACACTCGGGTGAAGAGAGGGGCTGAGCTGTCCACTGATCACCACCTGGTGGTGAGTTGGATCTGCTGGAGGAGGAGAATGCCAGACAGACTTGGCAGGCCCAAGCGCATAGTGAGGGTCTGCTGGGAACGTCTGCTGGGGCCCTTGGCCAGGGATCTATTCAACTCCCACCTCCGGGAGCGCTTTGACCAGATTCCGGGGGATGTTGGAGACATAGAGTCCGAGTGGACCATGTTCTCCGCATCTTTTGTCGATGCTGCTGCCCGTAGCTGCGGACGTAAGGTCTGCAGTGCCTGTTGCGGCGGCAATCCCCGAACTCAGTGGTGAACACCGGTAGTAAGGGACGCTGTCAAGCTGAAGAATGAGTCCTATTGGCTGTGGTTGGCTTGTGGGACTCCTGAGGCGGCTGACGGGTACCATGAGGCCAAGCGTGCCGCGGCCCGGGCGGTGGCAGAGGCAAAAAACTCGGGCCTGGGAGGAGTTCGGTGAGGCCATGGAGAAGGACTACCGGTTGGCCTTGAAGCGATTCTGGCAAACCGTCCGCCGCCTCAGGAGGAGGAAGCAGTGCTTCGCCAACACTGTTTACAGTGGGGGTGGGAGGCTGCTGACCTCATCTGGGGACATTATCGGGCAGTGGAAGGAGTACTTCGAGGATCTCCTCAATCCTGCCATCATGCATTCCCTGGTGGAAACAGAGGCTGGACTCTTTCATCACCCAGGCTGAAGTCACTGAGGTGGTTAAAAAGCTCTGTGGTGGCAGGGCTTCGGGGGTGGATGAGATCCGCCCTGAGTACCTCAAGTCTCTGAATGTTGTGGGGCTGTCATGTTTGACACGCCTCTTCAACATTGCGTGGCGGTCAGGGACAGTGCCTCTGAACTGGCAGACTGGGGTGGTGGTCTCCCTTCATAAGAAGGGTGACCGGAGGGTGTGTTCCAACTACAGGGGGATCACACTCCTCAGCCTCCCTGGCAAGGCCTACGCCAGGGTATTGGAGAGGAGAGTCCGGCCAATAGAGAAAGCATTCGACTGTGTCCCTCGTGATGCCCTGTGGGGGGTGCTCCAGGAGTATGGAGTCGGGGGCCTTTTATTAGGGGCCATCCGGTCTCTGTACAAGCGGAGCAGGAGTTTGGTTCGCATTGCCGGCACTGATTCGGACCTGTTCCCAGTGCATGTTGGACTCCGGCAGGGCTGCCCATTGTCACCGGTTTTCTAGGCGCAGCCAAGGGCCAGAGGGGGTCTGGTTTGGGGACCAGAGGATTTCGTCTCTTCTTTTTGCAGATGACGTGGTCCTGCTGGCCCCCTCTAGCCAAGACCTACAGCATGCGCTGGCACGGTTCGCAGCCGAGTGTGAAGCGGCTGGGATGACGATCAGCTCCTCCAAGTCCAAGGCCATAGTTCTCGACCGGAAAAGGGTGGCTTGTCCTCTTCAGGTTGGAGGGGAGTTCCTGCCTCAAGTGGAGGAGTTTAAGTATCTCCGGGTCTTGTTCACAAGTGAGGGAAGAATGGAGCGGGAGATCGACAGACTGATCGGTGCTGGTGCCGCAGTAATGGGGGCGCTGTGCCGGTCCGTTGTGGTGAAGAGAGAGCTAAGCCGAAAAGTGACGCTCTCGATTTACCAGTCGGTCTACGTTCCTACCCTCACCTATGGCCATGAACTTTGGGTCATGACCGAAAGAACGAGATCCCGGATACAAGCGGCTGAAATGAGCTTCCTCCGTATTGTGGCAGGGCACTCCCTTAGAGATAGGGTGAGGAGCTCGGCCATCCGGGAGGGGCTCGGAGTAGAGCCGCTGCTCCTCCACATCGAGAGGAGCCAGTTGAGGTGGCTCGGGCATCTACACCGGATGCCTCCTGGACGCCTTCCTCGGGAGGTGTTCCAGGCACGTCCCACCGGGAGGAGGCCCAGGGGACGGCCCAGGATACGCTGGAGGGACTATGTCACTCGGCTGGCCTGGGAACAACTTGGGCTCCCCCCGGAGGAGCTGGAGGAGGTGTCTGGGGAGAGGGACATCTGGGTGTCTCTGCTGAGTCTGCTGCCCCCGCGACCCAGTCCCGGATAAGCAGAAGACAACAAGTACGAGTACGGCGAGTGAACTACATGGGGTGTTGGATTATCAAATAAAGATCGCCTCCTTCTGGTCATAGATGTTGCACCATGCAGAGTTGCAAAATACAGCCAAAACAAGATATTTCCATATACTGTATAAACCACACCAGACATCTTTTGTCTCACTGTCTGACATTAAATCAGATTAAACTTTAACTGGTTTAGGTCAGTAAAGTTTACCATAGTTAATTTTATTTTTTAAATGCCACAATTAGATTTTTTTTGCATTGTTTAAAAAAATCTTTCCTTAGTATTTGTTAAAATGTCATTTAAACTGTATGACGGTGGTTGAATATTTTGGGGGGATTAACTCAGACATAAAAGGATCTACAAACCAAAAAGGGAAAACACCTAAAACTAAGGGAGTGTGTTACAATACAATATATCTTCAGGCCTTAGGTTGGGCATGGAGCATATTTTTAAGCCAGAGCTTTAATTTAAGAGTGATAAAAAAGATGAGGTATGAATGACTGAATGTGCTTAAAGACAGGTGAAGCCACAGGCTAAGGGATGTCAGATACGGAAAGTGTGTGCCTATAGAAAAGACTGTGATCAAAGTTAGAGCCATATGTTGGGCAATGCCAAATATGGTACTGTATATGTGCTCTCAGTAAATCTGTAAAAGAAGTTGTGTTTCAAGAACAAGAGTTATTCTTCCACATTTGGCATATGTCTGCCCCAGCCTGGTGCACAGATCTGTATTTTTTGATATAGGCCTGGCTGAAATAAAATCCTCCTGTGTTCAACTAATCCGTGTCAACAGAGTATTTTGCCTGAAGCATTCTCACATTGGCAGTTTGAAGGTGACCAAACCTTAATACACAACACAAACATGAGAGAATTAACCAAAATGCAAAGAGGACAGAACACAGGAAATAGGTGAGACACTAGTCACAAAAGAATGAACTAAAATGGGAAGACCCTGATGACCATCATAAATACCTAAATAAGGCAAGACCTTACTGACATTAATAAACAACCCACAAATAGTGAGAAAACAAGCACAAAAAAACAAAACATAAACACCTGTGGATCGTGACATTAACACTCAAAGCAGATCAGCTATAGCAGATCACACCGGATGCCTCTTCTGTTAGCTTGGAATAAGAAACATAGGTTAAGATTTTACTTATTTTCTTTTAATGCATTGTTTGTCTTCAGTGTTGTTTTGTTAACCTTTGTTCCTTCATTTTTTTGTAAAGCTCCTTGATCTTTTCTATGAATGAGGCTACATAAATGAACGTGTCTTGCCTTGGTGGTGGTGGTGTAATGGTATAGGTGATAATTTCTTGCTACAGGTTGTTCCCTTTAGTATCAACTGTGCAATATTTAAGAGCGAGATTCACATCTTCTACTTGCAGCTGACAAACATGCAGAAACTGTGTGATGGTTTCATGTCAGTAGAGATCTAAATTTCCTGCAAAGAATTATGGCAGTATTGAAGGTAAAAGGGGATCCAACCCAGGAAAAGCAAGGTGTACCTAAATGGTCAGTGAGTGTATGTTTAGGAAGAATAAACTAGTTGTGGGAGAATATATGTTACTGTCTGAAAGATTTTTTTTTTTGTGGTGAGCTTAAGTTAAACCATATAATACCAAAAAATACATATTTTTTGCAACACCTTAAAGCTAGTCATTTATCAAATATAATGGCATTAATAATGAGAAATGTTCAGACTTTGACTTGTTATGTACAAATTCCTTTTCTTAAATGATATGGATCAAAAAATGCTCCCTAGAGCTTAGGCTATGGAGATCCTGCAAAGCAATTAAAAAAAATACAAAAAATTGCTTCGAAGAAACAAAAAAAAAAGATTTGCAGCATGGAGTTAAGCAATATTTGTGGTTCAACAGAAGCACAAAATTGTAATTCCCATGACTTTAAACTACGTCATAAATGGAACCATCAGCTTTATGTGTGTTATTATATGTCTCTGTCTATATAATGATCCAACAGCACCTCTAAAAAAAAGCCTACCATCTGTGACCCATGAGAGAGGTAACAGCTGCAGCAGACAGCTCCTGGTATATACCAGCATTCCCCTGGGAGTAAACCAGCTTTCACATTTTAATCAGAATATGCTAAGAGGCAGCAACATGTGTATCCTACACTGTAAAGGAAATAATTTATTGAGTAAGGAGATTTAAATAAAATATTGAAATATATAAATTATTTGGATTCTGATCTATTAAAGAAAAACAGGCTTGCCTCACAGGGCTACAATTATTTCCTGCCCTGCTCTATGCAGATCAGGAAGTAATACAGCAAGACATTTTTCTTTTTCCTATTTTAATAATATTATCAAGAAGGAAATCAAATCAGATATGTCTTTTCTTTGCCTGGATTTTACAAGGCAAAGAAGAGACATAGCAATAATACAAGCATCCTGCTAAAGGTGTGAATCATATAAAGCAGCGATACTGTGGTTATAAATCTTTAAAAAAATTGTTTTATGGTAATGTTCAAGAAACAGTTTGTGTGTTGCATTGCAACACGTTGGGTACATGATTGTGTCGGTTCATCCAAATAAAAGTTAACTAAATTGAAACAGGCAGCATGTTGGCAGAGTTGTTAGCACTGGTGCCTTTTTGCATGGAATTTGCATGTCCTCCCTGTGTGTTTCTAAACTTCTAAATGTTCCAGTGAGCACTGGGGTCATTATCTAGAAGTGGACTAAACATTTCACCATAAACCAGCTATGACCACGTGCTCCTCAAAAAATATTTGACAGAGGAGTCAAAAGAATATTCAGAAGAGTCGTCAAAAAACATTGGTATCTTGTGTTTGTGACAGATAAAGAGACCAAAGACTCCATTTTATTTTGGCATTTCACAAGGTTCTCTGTTTTGACAAAACTAGCTAATCTCTTGATTTAGGGGCCTTCTTAGTGCTTGAATGATTCATTGATTGATGTTGAGGGGCTAAACTAAGAAAAAGTAAATTCCAACAAAATTGGTCAGGTACAAAAACTGATACAAAAAAGTGGCAAATTTACAAAAGAATAAACTTTAAAACACATTTGAAAAGCCAGCAGATATGTTGCTAAAGATTAATTTAAAGAAAAACAAAGAAATAAGGTTCATCTCAAGAGCTTATTGCATTACTGAATTTCTGCTGAATCCTTGTTGAGATCCTTTTTGCTTCAAGGATCATTGCAACATGATTATCACTAGGCAACAGGAGGACCTGTCTGACAAACTGGATACATTGCACAGTAGATGAATGCAGTTTAATATAGCAAATAGCACTCATTAGACCAGTTTTATAGTCGGATTTTCATACGCAAGCAATTGTACTTTGTTTTTAATTATCTGCATCAGTGCCTGTGAATAATGCAATATATCATTCAGTTTAGACTGCATCTTTGCAACACCTGTATGGTTTTAAATCACTTTCATTCTCTGTTTGTTGCTAAAATCTATTTTAGTAACAAACACTTTTTTAAAACTGTAATACAGTAGATTGCAAGCACAAAAACGCACCTGTCGTTTTTTTACTGGTGTTCATAGAGGAAGAACTGTTGCTCAACCTTTGATCTGGCCATCAAACACTAAGACAGGCAATCATCAATAGACATTAATTATTTGTGAGGATAAAGGGGAGGTGAGGATAAACTGGTTGGATTGGAAATATCTCACTGAAAAGTGATTTAAACATTATCAATTTCTTTTCAATGGTCATAATGATATTAAATGTATCTAATTATCTCAAATAAATTGGGTTATGATTCTAAACATATTCAGGATGTTTTTGATGATATCATTATATTGTATAATCTGTACTGGGGTTTTCTGATTGTCTGTTCCGCCAGCTCATCACAATTAATGACAATAACTACGCAACTAAACAGAAAAACAACCTCATTAGAGGTCTCCCCTTTAGTGTCGAATGACACACACTTTGTCAGTCCCCACACCACTGTCACCACAGTGACACACGCATGTAATTAAGACACATAAGGTGCCAGGGAGCTTGCCTTTTCCCCTGCTAAATACTCATTAGAGGAACCTTTAAGGATAATGTTAGCCTGTGTTGCAAACCGGAGGGAAATGAGCTGACAAAACAGAGCTTCACGAATCGTCATCAAAAAGACTATGGGAAATGTGAGGAAAAAAATATTTTGAGCCAAAGATTGCACGAGTTTAGCTAATAATTTATACACCAGCATGGTTTCAGATTAAAGCAGTCCAAGCCAGCTTGAAAAGTCTGTGGTCAGCAACCGAATGTTAAGCTTTTAAATAGAGCCAAACAGCAGAGATCTTCCTAAACCTCAAAACACACAGCGAACCTATGTTGTCTGGACCATGTTTTAAAAAAATATTAAATATCATGAAACATCAAATAGAGAACTTGGACAGCTCACATGCCAAAAACAATACTTGATATAAAATTGATCTTGAAAAACATACTTTATAATTATGTCCTTTATTGTAAATTTTGTTTCTCATTTCTTTTAAACACAACTCTTACAAAAAGCTTTTTGCCCCTTGAAGTTTTCCACAATATGTCACGTTACAACCACAAACGTTTAAGTATTTGAAGAAAAAAATGCAAGCATTGCCTCAGATTCTCAATTAAATTTAGGTCCCTCTCAGACATGAATATTTTTGATCTAAACAAAAGGTGGCCAACTTCAGTCTGTAAAGCCGCTGTCTTGTATGTTCTTTGTGTACTTGCCCTGATGATTTTATGACTTGATTACCTCAACAATTTGTCATCAGGTTCAGTAGATGTCTAATAAAGAACCCTTGATTTGATTCAAGTGTGTTGAACCAGAGCAATGTAAAACATTTGATCTAAAACATTCCACTGTAGTTCTGGCTGTATTTTTAGGGTCATTGTCCTGCTGGAAGGTAAACCTTCAACCCACTCTAAAGTCAATGCAGCCTCCAGCAGTTTTTATACTAGAATTTTCCATCACTTAGCTCCGTTCATGTTTCCATCACCATGACCAGCTTCATTGTCTCTGAAGAAATGCATTCCTACAGCATGATGCTGCCACCACCATTTAGAAAGCTAATGGGATTTTCAAGTTGATCTCCAGTTTTAGAGTGCTTTTCCACTACATGGTGTTTTGCAAGTAGGCTAAAAAAATGCTGTGTCCCCTGGATTGCTTGTGGTAATCTGCAAATAGGACTTCGTATGGCTCTTTTCACAATAGCTTTCTTTCCTGCCACGCTCCCATATAGGCCCGATTTGTGGATTATGCAACTTATAGTTCTCTTGTCAACTGACTTGTGTATCTAATCTGTGGATTTCTGCAGCCCAGGCCTGCATGTTTAGGTGGGCAATCATACCCTGAAAGGTTTAAAGTTGTGCAATATTTTCCATTTTCAGATGAGGAATTAAGCAGGGCGCCAACTGATGGTGAAAGCTGGAGATATTGTTTTATATCACAACCCTGGTTTAAACTTCTCCAAAAGGGTTATCCCTGACCTGTCTGCTCTATTTAATTTGACTTTTTTGTTTTTAGTTGTCAGGATAGATGTGAAACAGCACTCCAAATAATTAAATCACAGTTGAGCTGTTACGCTGCTGGGGCTGCCTGACACTGAGGAGACCCAACCAAATGAGCTAATAAGCTGATAGTGTCAGGATCTGCCATTTTGGACTTTTTTGTGGTTTTGTGTTTGTTTACTTTTCAGCTAGATGTTTCTAATCCTTTGGGTTTAGTAGTTATGTTTATTTATTCCTTCTGTTCCCTGATAGTTTTGTTCTCTCTCCTGCCTCCTAGTTTTAGTAGTTCTTTCTCCCCTCGCCCATAGTTCCCTTGGTGGTTGCTTCCTCATTTATTTATTACTAAGAATTATTTTCTCCCATTATTATTATTATTATTATTATTAGAACAGTTCTCTTTGCTTTTTTGGGTTTTCTAGTTTAGTTTCTCTCTTAGGGGTTCTGTGCTTGTTTAATGTTAGGTTATTAGTTCTTGCTGCATTCTTCTAGTTTATTAGTTCCCTTTACCCTTTGGCCCAAGACCCCTTTTGTTATTTACCCAGTTGCCTGTTCCCCTTAAAGATTAGTTGTTCTCCCCATCCTTATTCCTAGTATAGTTCACCATGTTAGTCTCTATTGTTTCAGTTTCTTTTGACAGGTTAGCTTTTAGTTATTTGTTTGTCGCTATACTTAGTTCCACTTATTGTTTACGTTTGGTTTGCATTTATTCTAAGTCTGCTTCCCTCCCAGTTAGTTCAGTCAGTATTTGTTTGGGTTTGTTTACTTTTTCAGTTAGGGTTTCCTTTATGGTTTCTTTGTTAGTTCTCATTTTCCAGGTTCTTATTTCTTAGGTTGTTATAGTTTTCTTAGTTCTGTTTCCCTGAGTTTGTTATTTAGTCCCTTCTTCTATGGTTTAGTTTTGTAATCAGTTCACCTGTTCCTCAGCCTCCCTGCTTACCTGATCCACACCTGATTCTATTCCCACTGATTGCCTGCCTCTCCTTCCTTTGTTCCACACTCACTTCCCTCAGTTTAAAAGGCTCATTGTTTTCCATTTTCAGTCGCTGGTTCCTCCCGTTCACAACCCCTGTTTAAGTTCTGGTGGTGCTACGTTTACCCTGAGAGAATTAATGTAAGTTTTGGGTTGACTCATGTAAGTTTTTGGGAAAACTATTTTGTACTGCTTTTGAAAACCCTTTTGATTAAAAGAAGTTGCTCTCATCATGCTGCTGCCCAGTGCTTGTCTGCATTTTGATCCACTACAGCCTCAGATTATGACAGATAGGGAGGCAGGTGTCTATATTTTTGTTCATCAAGAGGGAGCAGATGATTGTACAGTCAGGCTGGGAGTCATGATGAGACTCCTTATTACACATCACCATCACTGGGGAGCAAGGAGGAAACTCAACAGGAGCCGACACTGTCATATGGTCATGGAAACGCCCCAGTACAGAGGATATTTGAGGACCCAACAAGGGAGAGGCTTTTTTCCTCTGGGATGGATATACAGAAAGTTGAAACCAGAGGTGACAGTAATGGAGCAAGGTGTATTGAACTAAACAGAAAAAACTGGAAGACCATTGAAAACATTCATGATGTCATCTGGATTTCTATATATGAGAGTGAACAGGATTTCCTTTTTATTTAAGATGCTTATACTACATGCAAGATATGGTACTTAAACCCTGAACACAATTTTGTAGGAGCTTTTCTATTACTAAAGTAATATAAGTTGAGTTATGCAGAATGCTCACCCCATTTTCATAAATATGTTTTTAATTACAGTGTATGTTATTGGGATTTTAAGTGATAGACCAACATAAATTAGTTCACAATTATAAAGTCAGGAACATGATACATGGTTTTAAAACGTTTTTACAAATACAAATCTGAACTGTGCGGCCTGCAGTTAGCCACCCTGAGTCGAGATCTTACAGATCTTTTGCGGTTTCTTTTGTTGCAAGACTTTCGGGGTATTTAGAAACTGAATTATTTTGCTGATTCATCTTTGTAAAGAAGGGCAAGCACAGCCTACTCGGATGGCAAGCATTTGTGTACAGGAATTTCAAAGTCATTGTTCTGCTCAAAGAAGAACTTCTGCTCCAGTCCCAAGTTTTTCACAGTCTTTACTAGGTTTTTTCTTGGATTGTCCTGCTTTAACTCCATTCATCTCCACATCACGTCTAACTAGACTTTTTTTGTCCAGTCTAAAAGAAAGGCATCTCTACAGCAAAATGCTACCACCACCATATTTCAGAGCGGGAATGTTGTGTTCAGGGTGCTAGTTTTCTGTGTTTTGCATGTAGTCAAAAAGCTTTAAACTTTTGGTCTCATCAGATAAAAGTACCTTCTTTCACATATTTGTTAACAGATGTTCAGAACTTGGGAGATAGCTTTTTAACCTAGCCCAGATTACAGCTTGTCTAGACCTTTTTTCCTGACCTAACTGGTGTGTTCCTTGATTTTCATGAGGCTGTTTGTGTTCACTTATAGGCTCTCACAACCCTCTACGGCCTTCACAGATCAGCTGTTTTGATCTGTTTGTGGCTTTTGGAGGTAATTGGTTATACTAATTTGATTTAGCAGTATCAAAGCTAAAGGCAGAAGAATATAAATGCAAGCCATGCTTTTTAGATTATTATTTGCAACAACAAATGTGGAAAACAGCATATCAAATCCCAATCAAAACATTATAATGTTTTGGTTTTTGGTTTTAATGGGAATTTGATTTATTCAAGATACTGTTTATTTTATAATTACCAAATGTGAATATATGCCTGTGTCCTCTCAACGTATATTTAAAAATACTGCAGTGTCACGTGAATTTATTCAGATACAGAGGGAACTGTCAGTTTGGTTATTTTAATCTCACAGACATCTCAAACATCAAAGAGATGCTTTGGTAGTGGAGATATGCTGCATTGTGATCGGCCTTCAAAGAGCTCAGCGTCCATTCACTAAAGACGTTTTCAGCAGCATATTCTTTTGATCTTCTAAAGTGACCAGTTGCTCTTATCTGTAAAGAAATATTAGAACTAAACAACAGAAACCTGATGTATGAAAATAAGGCATTGGACAGAATGTTCCCATTCATAAACTTAACATAAATTTTTTTATCACTAGTTTTTTTTATTGGATTGATAAGCAGTAAACATAGTATGAAGATGAGATAGCAAGAAGCGCAATGTCGTCTTATTATGGTGCTTAAGGCTTCTTGTAAGTTAATGAGTATTGTTAGTGCCCACATTAAATCCCTTATTAGACAAATACATGCTTCCTGATTAGGTGGCAACTGATCTATTATGCATTACTGTTTTAAATAAAGCCTTATATTGGAGGATGGTACTGCAAATTTCTAAGCCTTGTATTTTTAATTTGAACTAAATGTTTTCTAATGGCTACTACTTTAGTTAGAAATTAAAGTATCGGGCTCTAAAACTGTGAAGGGACAATCAAACCTCAGGGGTTTTTCATAGGAGACATTCTTGGATGATACAGCTGGACAAAACCAGCGCAGTCAGTTACATTAACTCTTCAAGCACCTTCCAAATTAGATAAACAAATGGCTCTGCACTTACAAATGCTGACTCACAGTTATGGTTTATCCAGACATCAAATACATATAGCCATCATTCATGATTGTAATTAGACTTGTACTTTCCTTGCAATTACAACTCAAATTTCCTACAATTAAAAAGAGATCTGTTCAAAAGAGGTCTTCAATGTATATGAAGGACTCCTTAGAAATGGTCAATGCAGCACACATGCAGCACTAAAGAAAACTGTATGTTAGTCTCTTTCTTTCATTGCTTCTAATTTAATGGATGTACCAAAGCATAAACTCATCTTTAGTTTTGTACATGTATGCATTAGACAAAGAAATATTGGTTGTAAATAAAACAAATACATAAGGTGAAATACAATAATGATGGTATATGCATAGAATATTTGTTGAAAATCGATAACTATTTTTGCATGGAGCAGAATATAAAAAGTAATTATGGAGGGTATTTAATATTAGCCATTAGTTTAGTAAATTAAATTTTCAGTGATGGTTAAATTCTAACATTTGCTTTCGTAACAAATCCTGCCTAAACATAATGGGATTTCTTATTTCTTGTATGGTATTCTTTTGAGTGCCTATGCCACTCCCTAGATCATGCTGCCCTGGGCAGTGAGGCATATCGGCAATATCAAAAACCGCCACTGTTGGTCACAACGCTATTGCTTTTGTCAAACTTGCTTGCAACATGAGCTTCTTATTCTTCCCTGTTTTGCAGGGAAGAGGTTCATATGCTACCTTGTTAAATAGGTTTAAAAAGTTAATCACCAGTCCAGTGATGTTTTTTGTTTTAAATCAGAAACCAGTTCATATTGTTTGGTTCTTTTTAACATGTAGGATAAACCAAATGACTTCATGAAAGAAACAGGTTATTTGTGCGTACTAAGTGCATATTTGGAACTGTATCCTTAGGTTTTTTGGCATTGATCAGTCTGAGCTTGTAAATTCTGAATGTGTATGTTTCTGGTTTTAGAAATGTAAAGCACATGCTATTCTCTTGTTGTTTATTAACTATTGATTGGACTAATACTTTTAATTTAACTAATATGGCATGATGTGTTTAAAGTGGACACCAAAGCATAATCACAACTAATTTATTTAAATAATTAATCTAATTAGTTTGATTAAAATTATATTGTGTTAGAATTTACCACTTTTGAGTAAATACATTAAAACGTTACATTTAAAGTACATTATTGCACATAAAAACTAATAAAAATCGAACAAATTTTTAAGTGTCTCTTAGGACATAAACTTGCATCGACTTTGCTCAGAATTATTCAATAAAATCTACCCAAGAATGTGTGCAAATTGTTACACCTATTTTATTAGTTGAATTCTAACAGACGATTTTCTGAGTGCACATTCAATTCTGGAAAGAATATAATGCTCAGGAAGAGAATACTCTTTTTAAACCGTTGCTGTGTTATAATATTCTTAATTTCTATAGAAATTGTGCACTTCAAAATGCTCTTTGGTAAGAGGTGTAGGTCTTCACAGCTGGTGTGGCTGAAAACATGATTTGGATTGAAATATACATATATATGTGTGTGTGTGTGTGTGTGTGTGTGTGTACTTGAACTTCCAAATACATTAATACATTTTTGTTTTTGTTTTAGCAGATCTCTGTTAAAACATTTTAAAATAAAGAATAATAAATCCTAAACAAATAGCAGCATTTGTTCTCCAGCACATAAACTCACCGCTCTGTTGAACCTCAGCTGGCTTTTTTCTTGAACTTTGCTTGGTTCCGTCGGAGTCCTGTCTGCTCAGCACCTCGGACAGCGACTGGCGGGAGTTCTGCCGACCGGTTTGACCCGAGACGTTGAAGCCCTTACTCCTCTTCCTGGGTCGATCCGACTCCGGAGCGGACCGGCTCCTCTCCGGGTCGTGGTTCTCCGGCTGGGAATCTACTTTCACTAACGCGTTTCTCGTCCTGGTCAGAGCAGATGTCACCGAACCCATCACAAAACAAGCTTTAAAAAGGTTTTCTTTCAACCAGTTCTTTTTAGTTCACATTTCATTTCCTCAAAACCTTTCAATATCGTAAAATCTTAAATTATTTCCCCCTTCGTCACGGTTCAGATGTGTGATTCATGCCTCTTTGGGAGATTTAAGTGAGCCATGCGACAGAACAAACAACAAAACCTCGGAGTTTTAGCGGAACCTGTTTGCCCAGTGCCTGTTTTCCTTTCCCCCGACAGACACGTCACATGGAGAAAGTTGCTCTGTCGACAAAACACACCGATCTCCCGGGACAAACAGATGAAAACAAGCGACATTAATTAGCCGACAAGTTTCCAAGATTATTAAAAGAATAGCAGGACCCAACCATACTGCATGATGATGGAAAATTTGTAAACTTTGTTGTTCATGATCCAACTCTTAACGAACCTTAGTCAACGTTCGCAAGATTTGGACGCACTTAAATACGATAAAATGCATTAAAGAAACTAAAGGGGAAAAGACAGCAGAACTTTCAGGTTAGTTGAAGATGCTGAATAAAGTGCTCTGTTCAAAGTAACTGTAATGCACCATCCTTTGCCAACAGATGGCAGCAAAGCTTAGCTGGAAGAGTGAATTTTTTAGATGGATTCTGTAATATTACACATTACAGTATTTGGCTAAATTAAGTTGCATCGCATATCGTGGAAAAGAAGATTAATAGTGAAGTACATGCCTCAGTACATTCATAACTGCGTTTAGTCACATTCCAGCACTAAACACATTTTATTTATGAATTAGAGTTGAGACCAGATACATACACTGTTATGAGACGCAACCATTTTTCCCACTGGCAGAAAATAAATCAGACTGAATTTTACCTTTTCAAGGTAAGTTACGCTTACCAAAATTATTTCTGTTTGCTAAAACCCAGAATCATGATATGAAGTTTTTAGAGATTGTTTTACTACTTTTTTTTAACATTAGAAGTTTACATGCACTTAGAATACTCTGTCTGTAAAAAACTTGGAACGCTTAGTTGACGATAGCATTACTTTGTAAGCTTCTGTCAGGATATTTCACAACATTTTATTCAAACACCTGTGAATGTATTATATGGGGCATCTCAAACACAAAATACAGGGGTTGGACAATGAAACTGAAACACCTGGTTTTAGACCACAATAATTTATTAGTATGGTGTAGGGCCTCCTTTTGCGGCCAATACAGCGTCAATTCATCTTGGGAATGACATATACAAGTCCTGCACAGTGGTCAGAGGGATTTTAAGCCATTCTTCTTGCAGGATAGTGGCCAGGTCACTACGTGATACTGGTGGAGGAAAACGTTTCCTGACTCGCTCCTCCAAAACACCTCAAAGTGGCTCAATAATATTTAGATCTGGTGACTGTGCAGGCCATGGGAGATGTTCAACTTCACTTCCATGTTCATCAAACCAATCTTTCACCAGTCTTGCTGTGTATATTGGTGCATTGTCATCCTGATACACGGCACCGCCTTCAGGATACAATGCTTGAACCATTGGATGCACATGGTCCTCAAGAATGGTTCGGTAGTCCTTGGCAGTGACGCGCCCATCTAGCACAAGTATTGGGCCAAGGGAATGCCATGATATGGCAGCCCAAACCATCACTGATCCACCCCCATGCTTCACTCTGGGCATGCAACAGTCTGGGTGGTACGCTTTTTTGGGGCTTCTCCACACCGTAACTCTCCCAGATGTGGGGAAAACAGTAAAGGTGGACTCATCAGAGAACAATACATGTTTCACATTGTCCACAGCCCAAGATTTGCGCTCCTTGCACCACTGAAACCGAAGTTTGGCATTGGCATGAGTGACCAAAGGTTTGGCTATAGCAGCCTGGCCGTGTATATTGACCCTGTGGAGCTTCCGACAGACAGTTCTGGTGGAAACAGGAGAGTTGAGGTGCACATTTAATTCTGCCGTGATTTGGGCAGCTGTGGTTTTATGTTTTTTGGATACAATCCGGGTTAGCACCCGAACATCCCTTTCAGACAGCTTCCTCTTGCGTCCATAGTTAATCCTGTTGGATGTGGTTCATCCTTCTTGGTGGTATGCTGACATTACCCTGGATACCGTGGCTCTTGATACATCACAAAGATTTGCTGTCTTGGTCACAGATGCGCCAGCAAGACGTGCACCAACAATTTGTCCTCTTTTGAACTCTGGTATGTCACCCATAATGTTGTGTGCATTTCAATATTTTGAGCAAAACTGTGCTCTTACCCTGCTAATTGAACCTTCACACTCTGCTCTTACTGGTGCAATGTGCAATCAATGAAGACAGACTTTCAGGCTGGTCCAATTTAGCCATGAAACCTCCCACACTACAATGACAGGTGTTTCAGTTTCATTGTCCAACCCCTGTATGTCCTTGCATTAAATCAGTCAAATCATCTGCTTAAACAATTACATGCAAGTATAAACACCATGGGAATGTCCATCCATCATACTATTGAGGAAGGAGATGGGTCTGCGTTCCAGAGACGATTGTGTCTACCTGTGAAATGTGTGTATCAACCCTAGAACTGAAGTTAAATATTTTTTGAAGGTGTTGGTTGAAGCTGTTAAGAGAGTGTTATTTTCCACAGTGAAATGAATTCTGTACTGACATAACCTGAAAGGCCACTCAGCAAGGAAGAAGCCATTACTCAAAAAGAAGCATAAAAAGCCGGAATACAGTTTGCAAATGCATACAGGCCCACAGACTTAAATTTTTGAAGACCATGGTCTGATGATGATGCTGTTGAAGCTGAAGTGTTTGGCCATAATGATCGTGGCTACATTTGGAGGAAAAAAAGAGGGGAAGTTTGCAAGCCTGAGAACAATTTCCCAACTTTCAAGTACAGAAGTGTGTTGATATCTTGGTGCTTGAGGGATTGATGCGCTTTACAAAATAGATAGCATCACAAGGAAATAATATTATGGGGAAACACTAAAGCAACATCTCAAGAAATCCAACAGAAAGCAAAGCTTGGGAACAATTGGGTCTTTTAATTAAACCACCAAATTACCTACCAAGTGGCTTAAAGTTAAAGCATTGACAGCAAAGTCAGTGTTTTGGAGTGGACAAAACAAACCTCCATCTTAGCTCCATTGAAATTTGTGTATATAAACTAGGCAGCCTACAAACCTGAATCAGTTACACCTGTTCTGTTGGGAGGAATGCAAGAATTCCAGTAAACTGTTTTAAGAAGCTTGTGGAAGTTTATCCAAATATGTTACCCAAGACATACAGTTTATAAAGAAATTCTGCTAAATATCAAGGAAACATTCTTAAAATTCGGAATTTGAAGAATGCAAAAAAAAAACCTTTCATCATTCGGGCATTTACCAAATAGATATAATCTAGTGATCTTAATGGAGCTAAAACAAATATCGAGTTTAATGTCAGACGCAGAAAAATATGCTGTGCCATTTTTTACAATGTATGTAAATATCTGTTTCCAACTGTATGCTGAGTGTATCCGCAGTTGTTAAACAATTTCCCAAACCATAACAACAGGTCATTTGATTTTATGATTTAGTTTATAGGACCAAAATTAGAAACAGAGTGGGATTCGTTGTACTGACATGTTTGTATTCCCTGTGCTTGTTTTGGAGTCACTTCTGGTTGATTTACATGTGGAGAAGAACCATTCAAAGACCCCAATGACCCTGAAGCCTTTACGTATTCTCAAACTCCCTGGTGATGTCAGGACAACCTCCCATAGTGAGCAGTAGTTAAAAAAATGGTTGCAGTCAGGTTTCAGTCAGGATGTTTCTTGTTATGTTTGGCCTACAGAAATCAACAAATTCATCCAAACTATATGAATGTTTAGTATATATTTGCTATTTTTTAATATTTCACTAAAAGTTTCTACAATGCATGACAAAATCTCTTGCACAGTGCTTGAGTTACAGTCTTCGTAGTTTATTGCTGCAAACAGGTTACTGTGACTTCTTCAGCATACAGATTTGTTGTGGTTCATGCTTTATTGATCAAACACTACTTTGGTTACAAAGGTTGTAGACCTCAGAAAAAACTGCTAGATGCTAAATGTGTGCTAATCATGATTGTGTCAAGACAAATGTGACTAAGCACTCTGAGCCAAAGAGAAAAGCATAACAGTCTGTTAACTAAAACGAGCTCACTGGATCTTCACAGATAAAGGCACTTTTCAAAGCTGTTTTCTGTTTGTGTGTTGTAGATTCATCTTCTTGCTTGTAGCCCCAGTGAAATGTTTTTCTTCTTATTGCTTGTGCTGCTTGTTTGACATGGACAAAGAAGCTATTAGTCCATGTCCTCGTGATTCTGGGTTAACTCATTGATCACCTAAAAACAAAAACAGACGAAAAACTGCATAAATCTGTCAACAAAATGACTTTGGGTCACTTGGAACATGCCATACCTGACCATCCCTGGTCTCAATAGTCTTGATAAGAACTTTCTTCGTTGTTGAGGTTTCAACATGAGGTCTGGAATCAACCAATGCTTCTAGGGAATAAATAGTAGTAAACTATTAACAAATAGCTAATTCTGGTGGAATTAATGTAAAAACAGCAAACTTACCTCTCAGATTTAGAGAGGAGAAGTTTGGCAGGGGGGTGGAGATCCTGCCAAGGAACAAGAAAAACACCACAATTTTACAAAAGTCACATCTTTAATCAATAAAATGAGGCTCAAACCTCTCTCTTATACCCAGTGAGTTTTAAACATTTTTTTAAAATATTGTTACCGGCTCTCCTCTCCTTCCAGCAGTTTTCTATAGGTGGCAATCTCAATGTCCAAGGCCATCTTCACATTCAGAAGGTCCTGGTACTCTCGGAGGTGACGGGCCATCTCATCCTTCATGTTTTGAATGTCCACCTCCAGGCGGCTGATGGTGTCTTGGTAGCCACTGTTCTCCTGGCCAAAGTTCTCTTCCATCTCCCTCATCTGGCGCTCCAAGGACTCATTCTGAGAATAACAATGTAACAAAATAACATGAAAATATGTAAGATATATTTTTCCTATTCTTTAAAACCACAGTGAGAGCCTGAAAGTGCCCACTCACAGTTCCTTTGAGGGCATCCACCTCACAAGTTAGCGCCTGAACTTGACGCCTGTAGTCATTGGCCTCCTGCTTGACTAATCTCAGAGCTTCATTATTCCGGGCTGCAGCCTCAGTGAGGTCAGCAAACTAGAAATCGCAGGGGCAAAAAAAATGAGAGTCAGACATGCTGAAGGACAAAACTGAGAAATCAACTGGTCAATAAATGATGAGTCAGAAAAGAGCCAATATAGTAGCTAGGGTGAAGCGTGTAAATTATGAAACATGGAAATGACACAGGCTGCAAAAATGTAGTGACTGAGGAAGACTTCAGATAAAACTGTTTAATGAAAGAGGATTTAATCCCTCATTATGTCCAGGTTTATAGAAAAAGGAGAATTTGCAGTAAAGACGTAATACTGTATGACTATAAGAAGCAGTGGTAACATTTAAATTGACATTAACAAACTCATATTTTGTCTTTTTTATTGTCATTAAAAAAGTGAGGTCTAATTCTATTGTTTTTGCACTTTTCCTGTTGCAAAAAAGATACCCAGTGTCAAATTGGTCTTTTTGCCTTAAATTCATCACTACAAGTGACACCTTCAACATAAAATCATGTGCTAAATTGTTCATAAGTTTTAATTATTTAAAGTCAATCTAAGACATGTATATTTTGTGTATGTTATTACAAAAAAATTCCTTCTGTGGTCTGTTTTGCTACATTTCTTTGAGCACTGACATTTTGTCAACTAGGTATAAAAGTTTCCTTTCGGATAAATTTTATCATTAGAGCAGCTAAGGTTAAGTTAAGCTCTCCCTGTAGCTATGCTTTGAGGGGTGTCCAAAGTGTGGCTCCTGGGCCATTTGCAGCCTCCGGGATGATTTTCTGCAGCCTGTGACCTCAATTCAATAATGGTACAAATTTGGCCTAACAATACTTACAATTGATGCAAATGGACACATCTTTTTATTTCTTAGGGTGAGAATTTCATTGATGAAAAATGTTATGTACAACACATTTTATTAACCCACCTTTTTTGCTTTAATTTAAATTTGATGGTGTAAAAAAAAACACAAACATCCAGGGACTTTTACACAAAAGCAGACCTGTGTACCCCCAAACTTGGCCAAACACATCTAGCAATTTTAAATAAAAAGTGCCTCATATCCCAATCTTGGTGCTTCAGAGAGACAAAAACATTGCAACACCAAAACAATAGAAAATAATGGAAATTAGGAAATGTATGCCTTTCCTTTAACAGGGCAAACGTGCAGTGTATATTTTGGGACTATGATTTACAGATTCCTTTTCTAAAATTATCGGGCTACATTTTTGATTCATTCAAGAATTTTGTGATTAGTTTATTGTTGAGCAGGTAAAATTTAAACTGAATTTATTCACCTTGGATTTGTACCAATCTTCTGACTCCTGGATGTTTTTAGAGGCCAGGTTCTCATACTGCAGACGGACGTCCCTCAGAGCTGCTGTCAGGTCAGGCTTGGCCACCTCCATGTCGACCTGCACGTGTTGCTGCTGCTGGATTTGGTTCTGCAGCTCCAGCATTTCCTGCAACACAATAATTTGTGGATCTAAATTCTAACAGTTTGAGCAGATTAATGCATAGTTTTAACGATTTGGCTTTCCTAAGGGCTGCCTTTAATACATCAAGCAGTTACACGTGCAACGTCTCTACAGCGTGTTTCCGCTTTGCCTGCAAAAAAAGGAATGCTTACCTCATCATGCAGCTTCTTGAGGAAGTTAATTTCCTCCTGGAGCGACTCAACCTTCCGCTCCAGGTCCAGTCTGGCAAGGGCAGCATTGTCCACATCCTGTGCCATGACACTAAGTTTTAATAAGGTAACTTGTAAATGTGACGTGTATTATGCATGATGCATGTGCTGACATGTAAAACAAATGCACTTTTGTAAAGATTTGTAAAGAGAACTCACAACTGTCCCATTGTACAAGGTCAAAAACACAGCATGTTTTCAATAAAAATCCATTGTAGGCATATGATATGAATCTACAGTTGAACCTACAGTTGCAATGCACTCATTATTAAAGAGGACCTTAATCTCATTTGTTATTAGTTAGCAACAGTCTTTCCCTGAAACTTTCTTCTCGTTGTGGTGAAATTTAGTTCCAGTAAAACCATATTTAATAATTGTATGGATTTACTAAATAAATTGAAGAACAGGCCTTCCCTTTAAAACAGGTGCATTAAACAATATATTATACTTAAACTAAACCCTTCTAGTCCAGCAAATATTCACATTCTGTATCACAACACTGCTTTGTTAGGGCGTTGGCATGCTCGAATTTGGGATATCAGCGAATGAAGCAGATTTGCCCCAGTGCTAATTCTACAAACAAAGTAAACTATTCAGCAGGGTTTCCCAAACAAGCCCAAGGCTGGTGGAGTGACTGTCTGCCTGACTGAGCAGGAGCCGGCCGTGGGCCACGCATTGTTGTCTGTGTGCCATCGAGGCAGCCCACTGGCACTTCCTTCCTGCCATTCATACACAGAAGGTTAAAATATTGCAACTTAAAATCTGGACTTAAATGTTTGGCACATTGTAAATGTTACCTTTTTTGTCCAGTGACTGTCCCGTGAATCTATTCACATGACTCGAAACCCGGTGACAGGGAACGACCTCTGACAACACCAAAACAAAAGACATTCTTATGAGCTGAAGCTCTCCCCAGGAACGAGACAGCCTGATCACATGGTGGCTTGTCCTCTCGCTCTGATAACCACATTTGATCCACACTGTTGTTGTGCTATGATGTCCAGCTCATTTGCAGTGACCCGTGAGACTTAAAAAGATCTCTCTCCTCAATGCAGGCATGATTTAACACAACAGTAAAAACATGGCCTTTTGTGCCGTGCCAGCGTCGGTCTGTGGATCATGGCTAGAATCTGCTATTGTGCCATCAGAGGATAACATTACTGCTTCTGCCGCTTATGAGCAGTACTTACAGATGAACTAAAACTTCAGCACTTTGAAATGACTAAGAATGAGAATAATTTAGATGTCATAAGTTTTTAGGGATTGAAACTTAATTTAACAAGAAAAGGCTGAAAAGGTGGGGCAGTGGAGGCCTCAGGAATCATCAGCTTTTACTTTTTGAGGACTGAGCAGTGTCCCTTCTCTTCATTAGCGTCCTGTTGCAAAAAAAAAAAAAAAAAAAACACACATAAAAGATTCATGTATGATTTCAACAATGGATCACCTGTCTAAAGCTCTGCATATTGGCTTCTGCCTCCTCCCGCTGGGAAATTTCATCCTGCAACCTGCAAAACAACAGACAGAGAAGCAATTATTTCATATTCCGTAGCCTCTGGAACCCTCCTCGCCTTAAATCTCTTTTTTTTCATTTGCATGCATGAGAAACATTAAGAGAGAATTAAAGAGCAAACTAATAAAAATATAGTCTGTTAATGAGATCTTTTTTTTGTCAAATCTATGTATTGCAAAAATGTTCAACTTATAGTCACCTTCATATGCACAATAATAATAATAAGATCTATAGAGTAACAAATTCTAAATCTAAAAAGAAGTGCCACGCCTCCTACTTCTCTCTCAGCCTCTCAATGTCGTCTGCCAGGTTGTCGCGGTGCACCTCCACCCGAGCCTTCTCGTTGCTGAGCTGATCCACCTGGCGCCTCAGCTCCCGCATCTCGTCCTCGTACAGATCCCCCACCCGGGACGTACCTTTGCCCCGCAGCTGCTCCAGCTCGGCCAGCAGGATCTTGTTCTGCTGCTCCAAGAAGCGCACCTTCTCGATGTAGCTGGCGAAGCGGTCGTTGAGGGACTGCATCTGCGCCTTTTCATTAGTGCGGTTCGTTAAGAATTCGCTGTTGATGGCGTCGGACAGGGAGAAGTCCAGGCTCTCGGAGGCCAGCCGGGGCATGGCTGCGCTGCTCCTGAGCCTCTGGGTCTTGGCCGCGTAAATGGTCGGGGCGGACGAGAGCCCGAAGGACACCCGAGAAGAGCGCAGCGGGCTGGAGAACTGGCGGCTGGAGTAGCTGCCCCTGACCGCGGTTCGCTCCCCGCCGAACATCTTCTTGTAGGAAGAATGCGGAGCTGCTCTGTAGGACATCCCGCTGCTGCCTTTTTCAAACTCAAATCAGCAACCAAAGCAGAGTGGTCTGAGTTTGCTGCAGCCTCTGCTGCATCAGCGGACTGCGCCTGGGAAGGCGTCCCCTAAAGTATTACTTATTTATAAGCACCTCCTTATGCAAATACTTCACAGGGACATGAGCGACACCTTGACGATCCAATCAAAATTCGGAAAACAAACACATTTTCCTTCCGGGCACATATCAATCCAGGATCAATCTTGTTTGCTTACAAAAATCGGCCATAATATTATACAACTGAATCTAAATACAATGCCATCGAGTTAAATCAGCCAATTTCAGTAAATCAGTTCAGAAACTATTACTGTTTATTTTTATGATTATGACTTAGAGGCAATGAAAACTAAATATACAGAAAATTTGAACAGTACCTAAGACCAGCCAAAAGTTATTTTTCTTAAGAAGTGTTATATTATGGTTATGCTATAGCATGCACACCCATGGGGAAGACTGTTTCTTAAGACATATTAACACACAAGAAGAAACTGGCTTTATAGCATATTAGTGGAAAGTTATGTTGAAGGAAAAAGTGTGGTAGAAGAGGTACACAAGCAACAGAAATAACTGCAGCCTTGGGAATATTTGGTATAAACTTTTTTATTAGCCCTGCGGTGGACTGGCGACCTGTCCAGGGTGTACCCTGCCTCCTGCCCATAGACTGCTGGAGATAGGCACCAGCTTCCCCTCGACCCACTACAGAAGAAATGGTATAGAAAATGACTGACTGACTTACTGACTGACTTTTTTTATTAGCACTTTTTACTGTATTTCCATAAATCAGTGGCACACAAAGTGCTCTTCTCTTTGTGTTTCTTTAGTGTTTTAAAGCCTAAAATGAAAAGAATGATGTATGGCTGTTAGATAGCAGCACCACAATTAGCAAATCCCGCTGTTTTTCAACCAGTAAATGGAAACATGCTGAACTAGGGAGTAATATCATTCCTAGATCCAAGCTGTGTCCCCAAAAACAAATCAAGCACATCCCAAATCGAGATTAGTTGTTCCTGGAGGCTAAAGCTAATGGTTAATTGTAATACATGTACCTGACTTTTGTGAAGTGCCTTGAGACGACATGTGTTGTGAATTGGCGCTATATAAATAAACTGAATTGATTTTAATTGAAATTAATCTGATAGGGACCAAGACCAAGGTGCACCTCTATCATCTTCTTCTCTCAAATCGTAAATTTAAAACAACTATGATCTCAAAAACATCGTAGTGGTTTGTGTAAACACTATTTTATAAACTTTTAAATCTTTCCTTTTGCTGTTATTTACAGGCGGTGAACTGCTGACGCGACCAACATAGAAGTTGAAAACGTTTTCTGTCAGAGTAACTGATGTAGTAAGGCTGAGTAAGGCTGTGCAAAAATCTATGAAATAGCATACACTGAGACCACAATAATATTTTTTTGCTTTTAACACTTTATCACTTTACTTTTATGCAGACAGACAATATTTATTCTGATAGAAATGTTCACGTTCTGGTTTCCCACAAGATGATCCCTGTTGGACCATTGACACCAATCTCCATTTGCTGTGTAAACGATCATCAGCTGTGTAAAAAACCATCCAATATAAACATCACATTTGTTTGTTATTTTAAGACTCAGCCTTTGGTTTTAGCTAATCTAGCTTTATACAAAATAGCAATGTAAAGAAAGACATTTACTGTACTGATATATTTAACAGAATCTAATTTCAAACCTTTTAACAGAAACTCATTTAAAAAATTGAAGCTATTCCTAAATGTGTAGCATCATTATTATAACTTTGTGTATCGCCTTTCTTTTTAATTATTTGGTCATTTAAAACAGTCACAACAAAGTGCTGCATAAGCCAAATACACATAAATCTCTCACAGAAAAGAGAATGGATCAACAATAACCACCTGAACAATTTAAACAGTCATCAAAGTCTATGTACAGTGCCATAAAAAATGTTTGCCCCCTTATGGATTTATTTATTTTATTTTTTTTGCTTTTTTGTCACATTTATTAAATGTTTCAGATCATTAAGCGAGAGTTAATATTTCACAAAGGTAACCTAAGTGAATAGAAAAAGCAGATTTCAATTGATTAATTAATTGCTAAGCGGAAGAAACTATGCAAACCATCCTGGTCATCAATTAACTGTGATTTACCACTTTTTTTTTGGATTAGCATACTCATTCCTGATTAATGCCAGACCTGCAGAATCAAGAAATTACTTGTCTGATTACACAAAGTACAGCAAAAACACATACCATTCCCTAATCTAAAGAAATTCAACAGCAAATTAGAACATTATTCACATCTATTAGTCTGGAAACGGTAACAGAGCTACTTCTAAGGCTTTGAGATTCCAATGAACCACACTGGAGCCAGTATTCACATTTGGCAAAAACTTAGAATAGTGGGGAGACTTACCAGGAGTGTCCGACTTTTCAAAATTACTCCAACAGTGCAACAATGACTTATCTAGCGGGTCACAAAAGAGCCCAGATCAATATCTAAAGCACTGCAGGCCTCATTTGCCGCGGTTAAGGTCAGGATTCATAAAACAGGTCAAAAGTGGTAGCAATGACAGAGTCCCAAAGCCAAAACAACTGATGATCAACAGAACGCAAAAGCTTGTCTTACATTTAAAAAAACACATCTTGATGATCCCAAAGACTTGGAAAGCCAAAAGTGGACATTTTTACTCGCCGTAATCGGCAGAGCCATAAATTCTCTCCTGCCATAATTTCCTGAAGGAGAATGTCTGCCCATCACTTCATGACCTGAAGCTCAAGAGCACCTTTTGTCATGCAGCAGGACAATGATCCAAAGAACACCATCAAACACAAATCTGAATGGCTCCAAAAATATAAATGAAGGTGAAATCCGATTGTAATACTGTGTAGGAAAATGTGACTCAAAAGGTCCTGTTTGTTTGACAAACTGTATTGTGAAAGTAGATGCAGACAAGCAGAATGCGGCAACCCCAATCAAATGGAGTTCCCGATCGTACAGGATCTACCAAAAAACAATAATAATGTTGTTAGGTTGTTCACTTCAAGGAGGCGAGAAGCTGAGTTTTTAAAGAACCTGCAGGTGATGAAGTAGTGATAGGTTTATAGAATTAGAATAATCAAACTGTGAGGGCATAAATGTGTCATTCAGCTTCTCAAAGCAATGTCAGTTTCATTGCCACCTCCTTTTGACAGGTGACAGGTAATCTACCAGTTTACTTAGTTAGAGAAATTCTGACTGGTTTGCATTTTATAATTTACTGAATCTGACTGAGCTGCATTCTAATTGAATTGGAATTTGGATTTAAACGGTCTATTTTGGATTAAAATATAATAAAATGCATTTAAATGAGCTGAATAAACTTGGATTTAATTGAAAATTATATAAAGGATTTTTCTGTCTTGCCTTGAGTGTCTTGAGATGACTTATGTTGTCGCTACAAAATAAAACAACTGAACTAAAATTAATAATGTAATCCAGTATAATCTTGGTATGTAAATATTTACTTGAATCAGGACATTAGCATTTAGTAGAGTTTCACAATTTTTTGCTAATCCTCTTTAAAATTGTCGAGAACTTTTATAGTGTCACAAGACCTAAAATATCAAGCAGCCATAAAAAACCTTTATCAGCATATGAGTGCATGAAGTATCTCTTTGTAGTGTTATGAAAGAGTTTAGTTGGGATGTGGGGGACTTCTAGATGGTGAAAGAGAGATATTGTAAAGGGTGGAAACAGTCAGCCTCCTTATTTAGTTTAAGGATTTTTTTTTCTTCTGATCATAAAATCCTTGTGAGACAGAGATGGTAATATGGTTTCAAATCAGAATCTGCCAGCAAGGACAAGCTGACAGCAGCTTTGGTTTATGCTGTACATTTCCACTTTCATAATTTCACTGTCTCTTTATTCTGAACAGCAATAAATAAAAAAAAGATATATCATATAAGTCAGTATTATTCCTACAAGCTTTTCATTTCTGTCCTTCTGTCTCCCTCTCAGCAAACAGAGCTGTCAGTACAGTCTCGCTGATTCTGAGAGACACAGAGCAGAAGAGCTGAGCCAGGGACACTCTACACTTTTAAATCCCTGATGCAACTCAGTTTATGCTTCTCCATGGAAACCATAAGGAAAAAATGTAGGACAGCAGCTTCTGTAAAATTTACTGATATTTGTTTCCTTGAGCAGCGTGAATGCACAATTAGAGACTTCACCCTGGGGATGTGGGTGGCTGCAGGGATTTTAAGTTGGCATGCTGCCTTTGAGATATGACTGTTCAGGGAGATAAACAGATATCTGCTCTGATCTGTGAAGCTGGCAGTAAGAGTGTGATATTAAACGCCATAAAAGAACAAACTGTGGGACTGGGACAGACTCAAAGCTCTTGTCTTGTAGATATAATTCTAAGATTATCTGTTAAGATACTGAATAGGAACTCCTATATGCTACGAGTCAAATTCAAGTTAAAGTTTTTAGTTTCAAGGAAAACATTCATCCATCTAATGTCCTGCTTTCGGTCAAGGTAGGGACCTGTGTCATTTTGACTAAAATTTTTATTTGTTTTAGTTGGAAAGCTTGTTTTGTTAAGAAAGCATAGGCATCACATAACTAACCAGTTAACTGGCTAACTAGCTTGTTAGTCAACTAGTCATTTATAATAATAACTATAACCTGTAGGTATAGGGTAGCTACCAGTAGCTGCAGCTAATGGGGATCCAATTAAACAAAGTAAACAAACCTGTAACAAACTGGAAAGCACAAGTGGTCAAGGAGAGGAAACACTCTCTATTACTTTATTATATATTAAGCAATTAGAAACATTCACAATATCAGGATTACAAAAAGGCACAACAACTTTTCCTTTGAAATGAATTGTGTATATAAATCAATGTCTGTATCTGTGAAACCACCATTTGAGGAGCATTAAAATCTGTTGATGAAAGTTGTCACAAGATCCCTGTCACTAGGTACAATAAATAAGGTTATGTGTACAACAGTGCTTGCAAAAGTATCCATACGCTTTATTGCAAAGAAATGTGGTCAAACAAATGATATCATAAATGAAAAGTGTGTTAAGCATGTTAAAATTGCCTATTTTCCAGAGGAATACCTGAAAAAATTGGTGAAAATAGGAATTAGGTTTTATTGATGCTTTTGAGCCAAGGGCAGAAGATGGAAGCAAAGGATTTACGGTATGGTAATTTTACCTTGACAATCAAGACATCACCTATATTTTAATGCCCTTTTTCAGTCCACTGTCTCAGACTTTTTAATCTCTTTGAATTATTTGTATGTACATTGTTTATTGTAAGTTGTTAAAAAAAGACATGCATAAAAATGAAGTACTCGTACTCGTACTCGTACTCGTCGTCTTCCGCTTTATCCGGGACCGGGTCGCGGGGGCAGCAGACTCAGCAGAGACACCCAGACGTCCCTCTCCCCAGACACCTCCTCCAGCTCCTCCGGGGGGAGCCCAAGGCGTTCCCAGGCCAGCCGAGCGACATAGTCCCTCCAGCGTGTCCTGGGCCGTCCCCTGGGCCTCCTCCCGGTGGGACGTGCCTAGAACACCTCCCGAGGAAGGCGTCCAGGAGGCATCCGGTATAGATGCCCGAGCCACCTCAACTGGCTCCTCTCGATGTGGAGGAGCAGCGGCTCTACTCCAAGCGCCTCCCGAATGGCCGAGCTCCTCACCCTATCTCTAAGGGAGTGACCGGCCACCCTACGGAGGAAGCTCATTTCAGCCGCTTGTATCCGGGATCTCGTTCTTTCGGTCATGACCCAAAGTTTATGGCCATAGGTGAGGGTAGGAATGTAGACCGACTGGTAAATCGAGAGCTTCGCTTTTCGACTCAGCTCTCTCTTCACCACAACGGACCGGCACAGCGCCCCCATTACTGCGGCACCAGCACCGATCCGTCTGTCGATCTCCCGCTCCATTCTTCCCTCACTCATGAACAAGACCCCGAGATACTTGAATGAAGTATTTCATCCTAAATAATTAAAAGAAATAAAAACAACAAAAGCAACAAACAAAAAACACAAACTCTGAAAGTGTAACAGCTGCCTGAAAGCTGCTGGTACACTTGATGGCTCACACAAGATGACCTGGGTGACAAACAGTGGAGCCCATTTTGAAAACCTGCTGCGTAAGTTCACATGAAAAACAGTCACACAGTCAGGGATAGAGGCAATAGAAATTCACGCTCCAAGGCTCATTATGAGCCCCCTCTGTCACGGTCGGCCACAGAAACAGTATATGCCGGGATTGTCACAGACAGAGCAGGGATTGTGTATTGCTGATCTGTCACCTAACTGCTGCAGCAGAATGCAGACAGCAGGCCGTAATTATTGTCTACAACCCTACATTTGCTGGTGCCACAATTGGGGTCAAATAGCTTCCATTCTTGGCAATGCTGGGAATTTGTTGCTCAGTTCTTTTTGTTCACATCAACAAGAATAGCAGGTGCTAGTTAATCACAGGAGTTGATCAAAAGTGATGCTTAACATGAATCGAATGAGACCTGATACTTAGAGTCAGTCATCCAGCAGTAGGGTGTGGAGGGTAACAGATTGTTTCTGGATGTCACCATGCATAAACCTAAGGCACCGGGCAGCAAAAAGGCCTTCTTTGTTTTCTCTCCCATGATGGTGAATCACCACTAAGTACTTCCAATAGGCATAGCATTAACCTTCAACATTTCTTTCAACAAATAAAACCTTTAAGAGATAAAGGAACCCTGGTAGTAGAAAAATGTATAACCTGTTTAAGGATAAATGTGAATATTTTGTTTATGTGTGTACGTCAATGGTTCAACTAGTTTGACATTTTCTCTTTCTTTTGCTGTGATGAAAGGGCAAATCTCTTTGTAGTCATGACAGTGCAGATTTAGTGGTGGGAGCGCTTTAGCACGATGGGTCACCATCATTGCACAAAGGACAGACCAAAGTAATCTAAAATGAACAAAGAAAACCTGTAACTCTTTACCACTGCCCCCAGAAGTCCTATTAAGTCAGTGTGTGAGAAGATATTTGAAAACCTAGAAAACAAAAGGTATGGTTTTGGAATTTCCAGCTTTAGGATTTTCATCTGGAGGTTGACTTGAATCCTGCAGGATAAAACAGAAAGATTTTTTAGAAGTAAAAAAATGTTTGTCATTGTATATTAATATTACTTTAAATTTTGCTAATGATTGCATGTGTGATTTCTTTCATAGAACGAGCCCCGCTCATGATCATATATATAGATGTCTCAAACTGCTTTGCACACACTAATATGTGATAACAGTTTTAGAGGCATATTGACTCTTGATTATTTGGCAATAGTTCTTGCCATATATTATAATTTTTATCTTCTTATATTAGCTTGTTTTCTGACTAGCTGCTTACTTGTGTCAGTGAGAGGGTCCGTTGCTCATTTTGGGGATTGAAGCTGTAACTGGGCACCTTTGCACTGTAGTAACTTAAACAGCAAAGCTGTTTTTCCAAATCTCCATAGCGACTGACAAAACCTTTGGAAAACATCCTCAAAGGCCACTTTATAAAGACCTATCTACTTGTATCCCTCTTTCTTTGTGTGAGCAGAGTTTGCTTGTAATGAGTGACTGGGTCAAAAACAGGGTCAGGAAACATTTACATACACCGGAACATTTTGCAGAATTTCCCATTAAAATAACATAAAAATTCTTTGATGCAGCTTGTTGAATACAAAGCATAAAATTTTCATTGACCATTTTCCATTTTAAAAGAATAACCTCCTCTCATCTGATCGTGTCTTTACAGCTGCCCAGAAATCATTCTGCATTTGATTAAATTCACTTGATAAACATAAGCAAACACTTACCTGACCATCAAGAGTGATCCAGAGCCAGATGGATAAAAAATTATGTAATTATAATAGTCAAATTAGTTTAGCTAAACTTTCTATAACCAATAAATATTTCACGTAACCAAAACACAAGAAGAAAACTGCTTGGTTGAACTTAGCAGAGTGTTTTGTGTTGACCAATTTGAAAAAAAATGAACCTAATCAACTTTAACAAGGGTTTGAACCCCCCAGAAATGTGGAAAATGTAAAGGGGTGATGTCCTGCTATATACAGCAATGTTGTAAATCAGCACATTAAGCAAATCACCCAGTGGGGGCAGGTTTGGGTAATCTGGTTCCAGGAATAAGCTAAGCCCATGGCTAAGTCAGGGTCACATGCTTTGCTTGGTTATTTACTTCAAAAAGGGTAAATATCATCAAAGTGAAGCGAAAAGCTTCCATGCAATATAATGTATTGGGGGTTTCTTAGTTAATAAAAATGAAAATAAGGTAATAAAACTGAAAAATACCCTTGGATACTGCTTTGAAAAGCCTTTGCATGGTAGGGTGGGGAAATATGGATCAATGAAGATGTGGGATGCTGATACCCTTCCATCAAGAAAAACCTAAATGCTATCTTTGATCAAAAGGGGCTTCAACAGCAATGAGTCTGAAGCATCAAATTGGTAAAAATATAGGTGATTTTAATTTTCAGGACACATTCATTAGCAACCACCTGGAAGACAGCACTGAAGTTGCTGCATGTATAAAAATATTTTTTTACTACATTCCAAGATGAATAAGAGGCACGACTCTTGTCAGTCACCAAACATATCTATGAGGTTCCTGTTGATTATGATTTAACTGAAGAAACTGTTTTTAGCAGCAACATAAGACAAAATACATCTAGCAGCAACATAAGACAAACGTTCCTATGAAAGTAAATGTATAATGTTTTTTTTTTTAATTATAATGTCCTCATTTTATAGTATGGGACAGTACTGCCCACATCTCAAATGCAGTGAGTCCAAAGAGCCTTGAGCTTGCAGTGCACCCTGTTCACCATTAGATGTCCTTCTTGGCTGCGTCACTGCAGAGGATTCAACCTCAGGGTGCACTTTCCTGTCTGGGATTTTAAACTCAACTGAAGCAAATGACGACAGACTGCCGTTTCTGTTAGGAAAACATTTTGAAGTGTCAACAGTTGGCGACACCCTGAAGCCTCTTGCTTTTATGCTGCTTGCATTGTGTTTCCCACTCCTGACGCTGACATCATCCAAAAAGGGGTCAGAGTCACTTCCATGTGGCATGTTGTAGTAGGTGCACTTTGGAGTTAGAGGCTTCGCCATCTCCTCAAGCTCTGAGGAGGATATAGCAGCAAGGGGGCTGTGCTGGGTTTTAGTGTGAGACGAGGAATCCACGCTTGTGTTTTCCTGGTTTGTGTCTATGGATGTGCTGTCTAGATTTCCGTACATTCCCAGGGAGACAGGCGGGGATTTTCTTATAAGATGGTTTTCCTTTAGAAGCCATCGCCCTCGATCAATCAAAACCCCATCAGCCGAGTCTTTATCAAAAGTTAAAGGTACGTTTTGTTCATTTTGTGTGTCAGCTTCAGTTTCTTCTTTTAATGAGCTTGCAGCACTGAAATAAGAGAGATCCTCCCTTGAAGCTTTAGTGGCGTCATCACTGGAAGAAGGACTGTTTCCACTTTTTAATGAGTAACTTGCAGCAGACAGTTTTGAGCAACTTTGCTCTGAGATTATTCTCCCAGTGCTGTTTGCTTTCTCTAAAGGCTCTTCTCCGCTTTCTGAAATAATATCTACAGACTCCTGAGTTTTATACCCTCCACTGCCAGATGTCTCTGGTCTGTAATCAGATAAATCAGACGTGATGGGGCTTGGGAGGCATTTTAAACCATAAGAACTATCTTTTCGGGGTTTTGGTATCAAACTTTGCTTAGTTTGTACAACTCTAGCATTATCAGGCACGATCCTAACATTTCCCCGAGTGTCATATGTAAATATAAGAGAATAAGACTGGAGGGCATCGTTTACAAAGTCAAGTAGCTCCTGAGAAATTTCCACTGGATGGGTTAAACTGTTGCTCCTATTCTCTTCTCCTTCCTCGTCTGTCTCATGAATAGTGTCTGTACATTTGTCCCCACCCCTGGTTTTAGGGAAAACGTGACCCACATTTACCCCTCTCGTTCGGGGGTCCGAGGTCCCGCGGACGCAACGGGGGGCTCGTTCTTCTCGGTGCGAGGCCCCGAACGACATATCCGAGGCTCGGCCTCCTGGAAGGTGTTTTGCGCACGACCTCGTCCTAGGTCAGCTTTCGCCGCACGGTCGCGTAGCACGGACTAGCCCGATCGCAACGAGCCCCCCCACGCCACTGTATCCCGCTCCCACGTCTCACGATGCCCCCCTAACGGAATCGCAAATTAGGGACACAAAGTGCATGGGAGGAACACGGCCAATGCATCTGGATGGGGAACCATAAGGGAAAACTTGGGCCTTCACCTCGGCCTTCCCCAAGCGAGTGTCTTTTTTTTTCTCATTTTGCTCAGGAACATGTAAGGTGGATGAGCATGGTACCGTCGGAAAGGACAGACTGACACGATCGAAACGAGCCCACCCGTGCCTATAAATTTGAGTCTTTTTGGCTCTCATTTTCTGGGTATCAGCATTTTCTCCACTTGGATTGCACAGTGTGCATCTTTTACTATTTCTGATCAAAAATCTGTTGACCTCAGTTGCCTGCGATGCACCTGAAAGGAAGTAGCTAGCAGAAGGTCCTAGGAAGCTGTGCTTTCACACACTGGTAGAGGCTGGCAATGGGATGCAGGGCTGCAAGTTTGGGCCAGATCGGACAAAGCGTTGCCGAGTTGCGGAGCGTCAAATGTGCTGAGCGAGCCAAATTTCCTCCTCGCCGTTTCCAGCAGGAACGTCCGACCGACACGGGATCGACGTTTTCACGCTCTGTACGACCCCCCGAATGAGCTGTGTGAAAATCAGCCCGATAGGCCAACGTTGAGGAAATCCGTCAACCCCAGAAAGTCCTCTGAGGTTCGTAGAGCAACAGAGGACTGCTCACAGGTGGATTGGAGGAGAGAGTTTCGAAAACTTTAACGCACGGCTACCAAATTTTACACACATGTTCCTGGCCGCACTGGTGACGCATTCTGTGATTTTGGTGTCTCTAGCCACTTCAGGGGCCGGGGGAGGCGAGTTTGAAATTATGGCCTTAATTGGCAGGGACACGCACAATGCATGTGTATTGTGCGTGGCCCTCATGCAGTGTGTTTGGGGCCCTGGCTTCGCGTAGGAGTGTTTGTTCTGCACATGCTTGGTACCGTTGGAAAGGGTAGACTCAGACGATTAAAACTAGACCATCCATGTCTTCATAAACCACTGCTATCTCCCACAAAAAGCCTCAAAAGATCCGCAGGTTCGTTTGGGGGGGACACAAGGTGATAGTGAGGGACATGTGCAATACTTGTGAATAGGGAATCATAAGGGAATAGAAGGGAATCATAAGGGAAAATCCTCCATCTTAGGTAGAGTGTGTTTTGGGCCCTGGCTTCGCGTAGGAGTGTTTGTTCTGCACATGCTTGGTACCGTTGGAAAGGGGAGAGTCAGACGATTAAAACTAGACCATCCATGTCTTCATAAACCACTGCTATCTCCCACAAAAAGCCTCCAAAGGTCCGCAGGTTCGTTTGGGGGGACACAAGGTGATAGTGAGGGACATGTGCAATACTTGTGAATAGGGAATCATAAGGGAAAAGCATTGAAGAAAATTTGAGTCTTTTTTGCTCTCATTTTCTGGGTATCAGCATTTTCTCCACTTCAATTGCACAGTGCGCATCTTCTACTTGTTCTGATCAAAAATCTGTTGACCTCAGTCGCCTGCGATGCACCTGAAAGGAAATAGCTAGCGGAAGGTGCTAGGCATCTGTGCATTCACACACTGGTAGAGGCTCTGAATGGGATGCAGAGCTGCGAATTTGGGCCAGATCGGACAAAGCGTTGCCGAGTTGCGGAGCGTCAAATGTGCTGAGCGAGCCAAATTTCCTCCTCGCCGTTTCCAGCAGGAACGTCCGACCGACACGGGATCGACGTTTTCACACTCTGTACGACCCCCCGAATGGGCTGTGTGAAAATCAGCCCAATAGGCCAACGTTGAGGAAATCCGTCAGCCCCAGAGAGTCCTCTGAGTTTACACCAGAGGAAGGTGCCTGAATTGGGTTTCGAAAACTCGCACGGCACCAAATTTTACCCCATGTTGGGCTCCACCCCTGGTTCCAAGTTCTCCATTGACTTTTGCCTTACAGTTTCCCCAATGATAATGTATGCCAAGTGTCAAAACACCAAAACACTTAATTTTGGGACATTTGCCTTACATTTTACAAGTGTCCCAAACCCTGGTTGTCATCAGCACATATGCTGATTCTTGCGTAGGAACCTCAACAAAGTGTCCCAAAACACCCTAAGTGTCAGGCAAAAGTCAATGGGCTATTTGCCTTACACTCTCCCCAATGTTAATGTATGCCAAGTGTCCCAAAACACCCTAATTTTGGGACATTTGGCACATATTAACATTATGGAAGATGTCAGGCAAATGGCCCGAGTTTACCCCAGGGAAGGTGGGGGGGGACACTCGCAAACAACCCCTGGGCTCCACCCCTGGTTCCAAGTGCTCCATTGACTTTTTGCCTTACACTTGCTTTAATGATAACATATGCCAAGTGTCCCAAAACGACCTAATTTTGGGACATTTGCCTTACATTCCCCCCAATGGTCCAATGTCCACATCTTGTCCCAAAAACTCATGATTCCTGGTGTCCATTGTTCATCAAACCACTGCTATGCTCCCCAAAAAGTTCAAAGGTCCGTCAGCCAAATTGAACCGTTTGGGCACAACAAAGGTGATGCCCAAAACATGTGCAATACTTGTGAATAGGCCAAAATCATAAGGAAATGCATTGAAGAAAATTTGAGTCTTTTTTTGCTCTCATTTTAATTTTCATTTTCATTTTCTCCATCAATTGCACAGTGCGCATCTTTATTTTGTTCTGATCAAAAATCTGTTGCCTCAGTCGCCTGCGATGCACACCAAGGAAAATGCGGATGCTACCTGAAAGGAAATCCTCAGCGGAAGGTGCTAGGCATCTGTGCATTCACACACTGGTAGAGGCTGGCAATGGGATGCCTTGCTGCGAGTTTGGGCCAGATCGGACAAAGCGTTGCCGAGTTGCGGAGCGTCAAATGTGCTGAGCGAGCCAAATTTCCTCCTCGCCGTTTCCAGCAGGACATTGGCCGTCCCGACCCCCCCACGGGATCGACGTTTTCACACTCTGTACGACCCCCCGAATGGGCTGTGCCAAATCAGCCCTTGATAGGCCAAGTTTGAAATCCGTCAGCCCCAGAGAGTCCTCTGAGTTTACCCCAGGGAAGGTGCCTGATTCCTGGGTACACTCGGCCGGACACCCCCTTGGGCTCCACCCCTGGTTCCAAGTTCTCCATTGACTTTTGCCTTACAGTTTCCCCACTGATAATGTATGCCAAGTGTCCCAAAAATCCCAATTTTGGGACATTTGATTTTTAATTTTTTTGCCTTACATTTCCCACATTAACATTTGGGCAAGTGTCCCAAACAAGGTTCACCCAGATTTGGTTGTCATCAGCACATATGCCTGATTCCATGGGAAACCCTTGGCCAATCTGAACCTCAACAAAGTGTCCCATGTAACCCCTGGTGTCAGGTTTGTTGCCAATGCCTTACACTTTTGCCCTTACACTTGTCCCCAAGTGTCCCTGTACCCACCTGTGTCCCTTTGTATCCTGAAAGGTATCTAGTAGAAAAGAAAGCAAGGCACTAAAATTTTCCATAACACTACCTAGTGGTGTGTTGGATCCGCTGGAAGACGAGAAAGCCGGACAGACTTGGCAGGCCCAAGTGCATAGTGAGGGTCTGCTGGGAACTTCTGTCGGAGCCCTCGGCCAGGGATGTATTCAACTCCCACCTCTGGGAGAGCTTTGACCAGATTCCGGGGGAGGTTGGAGACATAGAGTCCGAGCCTGTCGTGGCAGCAATCCCGGAATCCGGTGGTTGACACCGGCAGTAAGGGATGCTGTCAAGCTGAAGAAGGAGTCCTATTGGCTGTGGTTGGCTTGTGGGACTCCTGAGGGGGCTGATGGGTACTGTGAGGCCAAGCGTGTCGCCGCCCGGGCTGTGGCAGAGGCAAAAAGAAGAGAATGGAGTGGGAGATCGACAGATGGATTGGTGTAGCTGCTGCAGTAATGGGGACGCTGTGCCAGTCTGTTCTGTTGAAGAGAGAGCTGAGCCGAAAAGCAAAGCTCTCTATTTAGCGGTCGGTCTACATTCAAACCCTCACTTACGGTGAAGGTAGGAACTTGGGGTCATGAACTTTGGGTCTGCTGGGTCTGCTGCCCCCGTGACCTGGTCCCGGATGAAGCGGAAGATGACGAGTATGAGATACCTGTCTCATTGTCAATTAAAAACAAACTTCTTGGTTAAATGAATTTTAATTTACATCTAAATGTGCTGGGGCTAAAAATATTTAGGAGCTCATTTACATTCACACACAGTCTATAGACTCAAGCTTTTCTTCTTTAAAGTGAGCAAAAAAAACTAAGCATCATCTTGGACAGGATGTTAAACACTACGGCATGGGCATTTTTTTATGTTTTTTTTGCAGCAGTAGCTTTTATTTTTGTATAATTTGAAAGTAGGCAGACAGGAAGTGGGGTGCAGAGAGGGGAAGACATCCAGCTCAGGTCGGCAGGGTTGTGACTTGAACCAGAGAGCTGTGTCAAGGATTAAAGCCTCAGTATATGGGTTGCTGGTTCTACCACTATGCCAACCGCTGCACCCAACTGTATGGGCTTTTGTGTGTAGAAAGATACCAGAGTTTGCTCATACATGGAACCATTTTATTGCTGCTTCACATGAGGAGGAAAAAAATGTTTATTGGCAGTGTACAATATTATTTATCTGGGTGGAGTTCCTCCCAGGATGTCTGTTCCCAGCAAAAACCTAATCAGTGTTACAGCTCATTACGTCCTAATGTCAAATCTGAATAACTAGTTTCTAAGTAAAAAAATGTCTGTTCATGATGCTTTGATTCGACATTTCAAACACGTGTTGGGATCATCCATTTTGGTCAGACAGACCGACTAGGCTGCACAGTTTGACATGCGCAGCTCAACGGGTGTTGTGGCTCTGACGTCACCCGGGATTTTAAAACCCGCGGAAACTTAACTTTAGTTGCCATTTCCGCCATTTCCAGCATGTCTCACGGGAAGATGCAATGGAGGCGCATATTTAGAGACAAAAGCTCACAGGCGAACTTAACTTTTCCTCCACACGGCCATTCCCGGAAGAGCTTGAAAGCCTGAATTCGTTCTGATACAAGAAGGTCAGAAGATTCATATAACAATCAAAGACCACGCTGTCACTCTGGCGCAGGTGAAAACCCACAGAGGTTTGTTGCCATGGAGATGAGTTTTTCTCCTTGTTGATTCAGTCGACTGCAACGGTTTTGGACGGATGAGAAGTTTACCGTTTTTGAGTTGGTCACGGATGAGTGACTCTCTGCTTCTCCCACCCCCAATTCTTCAGACGTACGACCCATCCTCAAGCCGGTGAAAAGAAGAAGTCAACGTCAAAGTAATTTTGTTCTTTTTAGTTTGGTGAAGCAGCTGATTAAACAGTGGCATTTAGCTTGGTTTTGGTTAATAATTGTCAATTATTAATGATAATTAACTAATTGTAATTATTAAGTGCTTCGAACCCATCTGAATTCTGATTTTTAATTATAATTTTTGATAAACATTAACTAATCAATAATCATAATCCTTATACAGGGACCCCGAATTTAATGACATAGCAGGATTCAGTTCACTTCAATTTATTTATACAGCGTTGCCTCACAGCACTCAATATGTGTGTTGTGATTGGAGGTGGCGAAAAACCAAGGTGGCAGCAGGACATCGGCATGCGCATGGTGGATGGATACATTTTAATGAACAGAACAGAGGGCACCTTGGAAGAAGGGAAAAAAATTAAAACAAAACAACAAAGTTCAGGTGGACAGCCAGGACGACGTCCCAAGCAGGCACAGACTTCAGGCAGACAGTTGGGAGGATGTCCCTGGTGAGACCCAGAGTTCAGGCGGACAGCCGAGAGGACATCCTGAATAGGTACTAAGTTTAGGAGGCGAGAGATGTTGGTACCTTGGTGGCTGGCAATGGCGGCAATGACGAGAACCTGGAGGCTGGCTGAGAAGTGGTATAGGAGATCTTCGGCGACTGAGAAGAAGTCTAGGAGATCTGCGACAACTGAGAAGGAGTCTAGGAAAGCTGCAGCGACTGAGAAGGAGTCTATGAAGTCTGCGGCGACTGAGAAGGAGTCTTGAAGGTCTGCAGCAGCTGAGAAGGAATCTAGGAGGTCTGCAGCAACTGAGGGGAGTCTAGGGGATATGCCTTGGCTGAGAAGGTGCCGTGGAGGTCGACGGCAGTTCGTCCTCGAATCACTCACGGAACTCAGGAACAGGAAACACTATAATGGGGGGCTTATAAGATGAAGACAGCAATGGTGGCTTGTCGACAGCGAATGGAGATGGTGGCGACTGGTTGACAGAAGAGGAAGAGAATGGTGGTGATGACGGCGGCTGGTTGGTGGGAGTTGAAGTGTCGAAATGGCCCTCAGTAGAGGCAGGAGCACTGAGAAGCTCATCTGGAGCAGGAGAAGTGAGAAGCTCATCAACAGAGGCCTGAGAAGGCAGAGGAAGCTTCTGCTGAGGAGCTGGCTGCGGTGCCTTCGGCACGCTGTTTACTCCGGCGTCCTTTCCGTCAGAATGTCACTCTGCTCTGAGGCGGGGGAGAACAGTTGTAAAGATGATGGGGACCAGTTCCCAGAAGAGTGATCGCCAGCCTTGAGCCTCATAACGGCGATCGCTGCTTCTCTGCTTTAGCCCAACGCGAGCTCTTCTTCACCTGCTGACTGAGGTACTCAAAAAGAATCATCATCTCCTCGCCCACTGCCTGGTCCTTCTAATGGTCGGATCTTACTGTCGCGATTGGAGGTGGCGAAGAATCAAAGTGGCAGCAGGACATCGGCACGTGCATGGTGGATACATTTTAATCAACAGAACTTACTGACACGGAGGGAACACAGGAATCTGGGAGACAACAACAACACCGAACACCAGGAATGCAGGATTCACAGCATAACAGCTAGATAAACAGACAACCAGACAATGAGGGAACAGAAAACATGGACTTAAATACAACAGAGGATTAACAGAACTATGTGAAAAACAGTTGGGTGCAATTAAAAGAAAACGCAACACAGGTGCTGATCATGGCAATGTGCTGATGAGATTCACTCCAATCCCATCCAAATTCAGTTCATAATCTAATTTATTCCAATAATCCAATCATGTACAGTAGTCACATCTGATCCAACTGCAGTGGCTTCCAAAAGTATTCACACCACTTTTTCATTTTGGCACATTACAACAACAATGTGGGATTTTATGTGACACTGTAGAGCAACACAAAGTGTTTATCACCAATAAAAATCTAAGAAGAGTGGATATTTGCCCCCTTTACTCTGACACCCCTACATACAATTGAGTGCAACCAACTACTTTGAAAAGCCACCTTATTAGGAAATAGAGTCCATATATGTGTGACTAAAACTGTTATTATAAACCCAGCTGTTCTGTTTCTGGCCTCAGATAACTAATAGGATCATGAAGACCAAGGACCACTGCAGACAGGCCAGGGAGAAAGTTGTGGAGATATTTGAAGCAGGGTTGAGTTCTAAAACAATTTTCCAAGATTTGAACATTTTGCAAAGCTCTGTTCAATCCATCATCTCAGCATGGAAAGAGGATGGACCAACTGCAGACCTACCAAGTCATACTACTAACAACAACTGTTCTTGTTCTATAGATGATACCATTAGCCCTGTCTTTCAGTGTCGGAGCGAAGGAAACACGCTCTGCTGTAAAACAAAGCTGTCTACCATGTGGTACAAGCAGAGCTATGAGCTTGTTAGCTGCAAGCACAGATGACATTCAGCATGCTTGAGCCAATATCTGACTTTATTTTTAGCAGGTTAGTTCCAGGAAAGCATGTTTACTATATATATTCATTTATTTCTCTCTCTCATCGACCGGCTGCTGGCATTGGATGGGTGGTTGGGCGTGCCTGGCCGTTCACTGTCTTGTCTTGGGGGGGGTGGGTGGGGGGCGGGGGGCGGTTTGGGGTCTGACACGAAGAGGTTGCAGCATGTGTGGTGGGGGTGTATCGTCATCTTTTTAGATGTGTAGTTGCCGGCATTTGGATTGGCTAAGTGGTGACAGTCGAGCGTTGGTGTTTCTCCCTGGGCTGTCATTGCAGTGGCGGGGATGTGTTGTGTTTGTGTGGTTGCAACAACAAGGTGGAGGGCCGTCAGCCACTGGGTGCGTGCCGCCAGCCAGGGACTGCTCTCCGGGTGAGTTGATCCTGTCTTGGTGCGAAGTCGAGGCTCGGTGGTGTCTGTCCTGTTGGGGGTGGCCCTGTGGGGAAATTTAGGTTGGGGTTCATGGGGGGTGGGAGGTTCGTGGGGTTGAGAATTTACTGGGGGGACTATTTTGTCCGGGGACGACTCTGGTTTGCGGGTTCATTTGGACAAGGTGGACCCCTTTTTTGCTCCTGGCACCCTATCTGGATGGGAACAGGGGTTCAGGCGGTGCTGGCACTAGTCTGGACTGATTGCTCTAGCGGTCTGCCTGTCTCCACTCCGGAAGGAAGGGGACCACCACCTAGGTCCGGCGGCTGGTTGCCTCTCCGGGGTTTTGGTACCTGTACCTGGAAGTATAAGTGCAAGCGAGTGTATGGCGTCTGTTGTTGTGTGTCTTTACCTTAGGTTTGTGGGTGTGAGTGTTTTTATGTGTACGCATGAGGGTGGGAATGTGTAATTGTGACTGTGTGCGCCTGTTTTTGTGTCAGGTTGTGCCTTGGGCTGCTCCAAATGTGGGGCCTGTTTCCTCCCCACCACACTCCCTGCCAGTGGCTGGTGCCTGCTGGTGTATTAGTGGTTTTTGTGCCCTGGGCTGGGTGCCCTGGCTCTGTCGAGCCGCTGCTGGGGGATGGTGTGCCCTAGGGTCTCAGGTCTCTGGGTCCATGGCTGGATCTGCTCCGGCATAGATGGCTGCCGGCAGGGCCTGTGGGCTCGTCGCTGGGGTTCCCGTGCTCTGGGGGGCCTTTGGATGTCTGTGGCTCAGATCTCCTTCGTGTCTGTCTCAGGTCCAGGGGCCAGGTCTGTGGATCCTTACACTCGCTATTGCATATTTTTATGGAGAAACCTTATACAAGCTCGCTCACACTTACACTCACCGGCCACTTTATTAGGTACACTTGTCCAGCTGCTCGTTAAAGCAAATTTCTAATCAGCCAATCACATGGCAGCAACTAAATGCATTTAGGCATGTAGACATGGTCAAGACGATCTGCTGCAGTTCAAACCGAGCATCAGAATGGGGAAGAAAGGTGATTTAAGTGACTTTGAACGTGACATGGTGGTTGGTGCAAGACGGCCTGGTCTAAGTATTTCAGAAACTGCTGATCTACTGGGATTTTCACACACTACCATCTCTAGGGTTTACGGAGAATGGTCCGAAAAAGAGAAAATATCCAGTGAGCGGCAGTTATGTGGGCACAAATGCCTTGTTGATGCCAGAGGTCAGAGGAGAATGGCCAGACTGGTTCAAGCTGATCGAAAGGCAACAGTAACTCAAATAATTCGATTCAATTCAATTCAGTTTTATTTATATAGCGCCAATTCACAACACATGTTGTCTCAAGGCACTTCACAAAAGTCAGGTACATACATTCCAATTAGTCCTAACCATTGAACGGCAGTCAGATTTTGTTTTTTTATTCAAATTGGAAAAAAAGTTTTTTTGTCTAAGGAAAACCCCAATTGCATCCAAGAGTGCTTTGCAGCATTCCCTCCTCCTGGATGAGCATGTGGAGACAGTGGACAGTCACTGGCATTGACTTTGCAGCAATCCCTCATACTGAGCATGCATGTAGCGACAGTGGAGGGAAAAAATCCCTTTTTAACAGGAAAAAACCTCCAGCAGAACCTTTCAGTGTGAGCGGCCATCTGCCACGACCGACTGGGGGTTTAAAAGAACAGAGCAGAGATACAAAGAGAACAAAAACACTGATCCGGAGTACTTTCTATGGGAAAGGGAAAAGTAAATGTTAATGGATGTAGCTCCCTTTAGTCGTTTCACCCCAGAAAGAAAAAACATATAAACTCTGAAACAGTTTTCAAGTTTAGAGTCTGAAAGAGAGCACATATAATGAGTTACAGTAAAAGATCAGTCTATCGTCATGTCTAGGAGAAAAGGGGTTAAAAACCTAAAAAAGGCCATGTGGATCATCGGTAGAGGGGGGCTTAAGTTTTTGCCCGCAGAAGCTTTGGCCATGCCCCTCTCCAGAAAAGGTGTCACAGGTAGACACAGAGTCAGGCCAGGGGTGCTTCTAGGAAGAGAAAAGGAGAACAAAGTTAAAAGCTGAAATAAACAGCAAATTTTGCAAAATTGGAGAGTAGTGTGAGAATGTAGCGAAGAGGGTGGAAGTGGTCATTATGTCCTCCAGCAGCCTAAGCCTATAGCAGCATAACTACACAGAAAGTTTCAGTTCAGCTATTTAGTTAACGGCGGTTATTTTCAACAATGTCGTTTCAAGGCACCCCACAAAGGGGTCCCACTGATGATCATTGTTATACTAAAACCACACGATTGGGATACCTCTCTCTGTCAGACTGATTTAACCATTGGAAAAGAGAAGGGGTCATACAGGTGGCAGAAATGGAGGGTGTGTTTGCACCTCAAACATAACTGAGCCAGTTTTGGGCTAAACCTGACTCCCCCTTACTCCATCCAACAGGGAGGGAGGAAGGCTCCCTCCCTGATAAACTAAGCCACTCTAACTATAAGCTTTATCAAAAAGGAAAGTTTTAAGCCTAGCCTTAAAGTAGACAGGGTGTCCGCCTCACGGACCAAAACCGGGGGCTGGTTCCACAGGAAGGGGCCTGATAACTAAAGGATCTGCCTCCCATTCTACTTCTAGAGACTCTAGGAACCACCAGTAAACCTGCAGTCTGAGAACGAAGTGCCCTGTTAGGAACATATGGAACAATCAGATCTCTGATGTATGATGGAGCTAGATCATTAAGGGCTTTATATGTGAGGAGGAGAATTTTAAATTCTATTCTGGATTTAACAGCGAGCCAATGAAGGGAAGCTAAAGTAGGGGGAAATTGATCTCTCTTTTTAATTTTCATCAGAACTCTTGCTGCAGCATTTTGAATCAGCTGAAGGCTTTTAACTGCATTTTGTGGACATCCTGATAGTAAAGAATTACAATAGTCCAGCCTTGAAGAAACAATGCATGGACTAGTTTTTTTGCGTCACTCCTGGACAGGATTTTCTAATTTTGGCAATGTTCCAGAGATGATAAAGGAAATCCTAGAAACCTGTTTTAATATGGGATTTAAATGAAAATGTCCTGGTCAAAAATAACACCAAGGTTTTTTACTTTATTATCGGAGGTCAATTTTAATGCCATCCAGGTTAAGTGATTGACTAAGCATTTTCTTTTTTAAAAGACTCCGGCCCAAAAGACGACAACTTCTGTCTTGTCTGAATTTAGAAGCAGAAAATTTAAAGTCACCAAATTTTTTTATGTCTTCAAGACATGCTTGTAGTCTATCTAACTGGTTGGTTCATCAGGATTTATGGATAAGTAAAGCTGAGTATCATCAGCGTAATAGTGAAAATTTATTCTATGCTGCCTGATAATTTTACCTATTGGAAACTATATATAGTAAAAGAGAAATTGGGCCCAAGTACTGAAAACCCTGTGGTACTCCACAATTAACCCTGGAGTTTTTTAAAGATGATTTATCATTTACATGAACAAACTGGAATCTGTCAGACAAAAAAAATTTTTTTTAAACCAGCCTAGCGCTGTTTCCTGATCGCTACAGCTATTTCCAGCCCCTTTCTAAGAGAAAATTATGATCGACTGTATCAAATGCAGCACTGAGATCTAACAGAACCAGTACAGACACAAAATCCCCTTTCTGAGGCAATAAAAATCATTAGTGACTTTCAGCAGAGCTGTTTCAGTGCTATGATGAGCTCTGAAACCTGACTGAAACTCTTCAAACAGGTCATTGCTGTGTAAATGCTCACACATTTGATTAGCAACTATTTTCCAAGAATTTTAGATAAGAATGGAAGATTGGATATCGGAGCTAAACTCCATCCAACAAGGGGAGAACCCCTTGTTGGATGGAGTAAGGGGGATCAGGGGTTTAGCCTAAAACCGGCTCAGTTACGGTTGAGGTGCAAACCACCCCCCATTTTTCTACCTGTATGCCCCCCTCTTTTCCAATGGTTATGGTCAATCTGACAGAGAGAGGTATCCCAATCGTTGTGGTTTTTAGTATAAAAATGGGCCCCAGTGGGCTCTAGATGGACAAACTGTCTACTTTTAAGGCTAGGTTTAAAACTTTCCTTTTTGATAAAGCTTATAGTTAGAGTGGCTTAGGTTATCCTGAGCTATCTCTGTAGTTATGCTGCTATAGGCTTAGGCTGCTGGAGGACATAATGACCGCTTCCACCCTCTTCGCTACTTTCTCACGCTACACTTCAATTTTGTATTATTTGCTGTTATCTCAGCTTTTAACTTTGTTCTCTCTCTTTTCTCTTCCTAGAAGCTACACCTGGCCTGACTCTGTGTCTACCTGTAACACCTTTCTGGAGAGGGGAATCCTCCAAGCTTCTGCTGGCAACAACTTAATGCTCACTTTCTACCGATGATCCACATGGCCCTGTCTTTCAGTGTTTAACCCTTTCTCTCTCCTAGACATAGCTACTGACTGAGCTTTTACTGTGACTAACTCTCTGTGCTCTCTTCAGACTCTAAACTTGAAAACTGGCTCAGAGTTTATTTGTTCTTTCTTTCTAGGTGAAACGACTAAAGGAGCTACATCCATTAACATTTACCTTTTCCTTCCCATAGAAAGTACTCCTGGATCAGTGCTTCTTTGTTCTCTTTGTGTCTCTGCTCTGTTCTCTCTAACCCCCAGTCGGTCGTGGCAGATGGCCGCTCACACTGAGCCTGGTTCTGCTGGAGGTTTTTTCCTGTTAAAAGGGAGTTTTTCCTCTCCACTGTTGCTACATGCATGCTCAGTATGAGGGATTGCTGCAAAGTCAACGCCAGTGACTGTCCACTGTCTCTACATGTTCATCCGGGAGGAGTGAATGCTGCAAGTCACTGACTGGATGCAATCTGCTGGGTTTCCTTAGATAGACAAACTTTTTATCCAATTTGAATAAATAACAGAATCTGGCTGCACTGTTCAATGATTAAGATTAATTGGAATGTATGTATCTGACTTTTGTGAAGTGCCTTGAGACGACATGTGTTGTGAATTGGCGCTATATAAATAAACTGAATTGGAAACTGAATTGAATTGAAATGACATGTCCTGGTCAAAAATAACACCAAGGTTTTTTACTTTATTACCAGAGGTCAATTTAATGCCATCCAAGTTAAGTGATTGACTAAGCAGTTTCTTTTTTAAAGACTCCGGTCCAAAGATAAACAATCACTCGTTACAACCAAGGCATGCAGAAGGGCATCTCTGAATGCACAACACGTCGAACCTTGAGGCGGATGGGCTACAGCAGCAGAAGTAGGTTAGAGGAGGAAGAAGTGTAGCATGGAGAACAATCCTATTCCATGGGGATTCCATCTGTGACTCCTCCTTCAAATCAAATCAAAGATGCAGAGGTTTCTTCAAGACTTTTGATTGTGTACAGTTCAGTCCATGCTTCATCCCATAGCTGGGGCACAATGAGAGTATCTTTAAAGAATCTGCTTTGACCCAAATACCAGCAGGAGGGAGACGTGCTGATCAATCTTGGATGGCTGCAGGGAATGTTAGTTGAGATGAGGTGAGATTGTGTTCTCCAGGTTTATGCTTTGTTGTAAAGAGGAGTGGTCAGGCTGAGGTGCAGCTAACAAACTGACCACTGGTGATGATTAACAGTAGAGATCCATGGCTGAGGACGAGAAATCTATTGTCCTAAAGACTGAAGAAGAAGTTTTGGGTGTCCATGGAGGAGACTCAAAACAGATCCGAGGACCACAAATATAAGCAAGGAACTCACAGCAAAAACAGAATACTAGGTTTCCCACATCCTGAGGTAACCATCAGGCAGAGAGCCAAATACACCTCACAGATATTTAGGTAAATGTCCCTCAGCAAGTTTCACCTTAACCTAACTGTTTTTGTAGCCACTTTGGTTTAATTCTGGCTGGACATTTGTACGGAAGCCCTGAAAGACAAGTGAGAAAAAAAATCTTGATTGGAATATCTTTTAAGCTAATAAATATGCTACTTCCTGATAGTAGAGCCAGACAGCGTTCTTCAAAATAAGTGTCGCAGCACGACGGCATTCAGGGACATTAGATTATCATACAATATAACTAACTCTTTCCATAAACATATACATCGAATAAGTAGTTTTTATATTCAGCGACCTGCAATTATCAATCACAAAGCCTTATATCTCACATATACAAACTATAAACATGAAACAGGTAGCGGTAAAATGACACTGCGCCCTGCCGAGATGCGGCTGTACTCTGAGGGTTGAGCAAGCTTCAACTCCCGCTCCCACATTATAGACAATGTAGCTGGTGTTCCAGCAGTTTCCAGTTTATGTATCTGCTTCTTAGATCTTCAGTGAGTCCGTAGGACTTTCTCATTGAATGTTGGACAGTCCAGAGAATGCTTTCCAACAAATCTATTTCATGCTGGCAAGGAGAAACTACTAGCTTCACTCAATCACATTCATCACTGAGCTTTTAATATGCTTTGGCCCGGCTAAGTTAAAATAGTAAATGAATATATTTGGACCTGTATGTGTAATTGTGACCCTGTGTGGATTAATGTAAATCCTTAATAAATATAAACTTCTGCATCCAATCGTTGTTTTCATTTTTCATTTAGGTTAAACGTTATTTAATCATGAAACGTTAAAATAAAAGGCTCAAATCAATCAGTGACTGGCCAAAATGAAGATGACATTGTCTTAACAGTAAATGTGTTTAAATGTCTTTTGTTGTGCCTCACATTTTCATTTGTAACTTTCCATTTCATCTTCTGTATTTTCTTAATGTTTCTTTTTTAGTAAAGTCGTCAGACTAAATAAAGAGATTTTTTGTGTTGCTAGAAAATCCATAGGAGTGCGTCTTTTCTGTTTATTTTCAGTGACCATTCCATTTTAACTCCATTTAGACATCAACAGGTGCTTTCATGCTGACATCTTTGTCATCTTTGGCATGTTGTAACATGCTGTCTTTTCTACATTTTAAATTGGACAGATTTTCACATTTCACTTTTCAATCACATTTGGATATCAAAAGATGCCTTGATGCAGACATATTTTCCATGTTGTAACTGAGATGTCTAAGGATAGCCAGCTGACTGCATCAGAAGACAGAAAAGAAACATAAGTACTGGACCAGGAATACTTTCTATGGCAACAAAGAGAGTACAAAGTTACTGGCATGTTTAATTACAGACATTAGTAAAGGTACAAATAAAGTCGTTTTATCTCTATTCTTCTCATATTGTCATTGAAATATTTCCTTGTTTTTATTTAGAAGTTGATTGTGTTTACTAGAGAAGACTGTCGCAAATATCAGAAAATTTCTCTGAAATCTGCACATCAACATGTTAGCTATTTCATGTTATTTAACAGAAGTGTGATGATCCCTCTGACAGAACTCAGCATGCACACAGTGTTAATAATACAGGTTATTGTGGTGGAGAGTATGTTCAGAGAAGTCTTTACATTCCAGAGAAGATAAACATGCATTCCTCTGTCCATGCATTTTTTTCTCTGTTTCTGACAGACAGATGAAGGTGCCAGTCATAGAGTCTGGTTCTCTGTGCATTCATGGATTTATGCATTTCCCTTTGTTTGCCTGATTTTGCTCTGCTTTGTGGTTCTTAACATACTTGATGCAAAGGCTCATTGCAGGAAATGATATCATAATTGTACAGGTAAGTGACACAAAGGCACACTTACACTGGGTTCAGCTGTGAGCACTGCAGCCGTCCTACACGTCTTGCTTCAGTGGAAAATTCCCAACTGGAAAATTTCAAAGAGTACCAGAGCAACTGCTGCCTGTTGGAACGCCCTGTCAAGTTCCTGCAACACTTCTCCTTTCTTTTACATCCCTCATGTAACTATGGACAGTTATTCTAAATGTCACACAGGATTTAAATCCTAAGGTCATTTATGACAAAGCCTGCTGCTAACATGTGACTAAACTCAAGTCAAATGTACAGACATTTTTATAAATGTATTTAATATTTCATTTCTATATTGCTGGAATGTTATATTATACAACAGATAATATATAAACTATCAGATTACCTTTATTTCGAAAATCTGCATGCAAGCAAGTAACATTTCCAGTTCAGTCTAATTCAGTTTATTAATGCAGTGTCAGTTTTCTCAAAGCACTTTACAAAGTCAATTCAGTCGAATCAGACAGATTCCAAATCAGCTTCGTCCATTCCAATTGATCGTAGTTATCAAACAATGCAGTCAAGTTCAGTTTATTATTCAAATTGGATAAAAAGTCTTTCTATCTAAGGAAACTGAGCAGATTGCATTGAGTCAGTGACTTGCAGCATTCACTCCTCCTGGATGAGCATGTAGAGACAGTGGATAGTCCCTTGCATCGTGTCAATGACTTTGCAAATAAAAGTACTGATCAAAAATGTCAAATGGTTTGCTAAAATGCTTGGGTATTTTTCAAAACATGAAATATAAGAGTCTTATTTTTGCATTTACAGATGATGTGATTGTCATCTTGATGTCATGACCTACAGCAGAACAATTTAAGGGCCCAGGATGAGAATCCTCCCCTCTAGGACTGAGACCAGAGGCCAATCTCTGTCTCCAGTGGAGTATCTAGGTGTCTTATCTATTATCAGGTCTTAACTGGACAGAACAGAAATTAAAGGCCCTAGATTAATAAAACACAAGGTAATGTCTAATCCAAACATCATTCCACATCACCAGCACAGCTTTAAAACCCAAAAACATACCATCCTTTAAAAAAGAATTACTCAATGTAAGATCTTTAGGAAGAAACTAATTTTTATTGCAGGATTTTATAGTGAGATACAAAGTAAATCTGAACTGTAAAGAAACCAATGCAGCAGCATTACCTAGAGCAGTTCCTCCCAGCTTTAACTTTATAGGAGTAGAATCAACAAAGTGGTGGTTTTATTTTCAGTTGGTGAGATTATTGCATCAGTGTTGTTACTGCTCTCTGTAAAAACAACAATCAAGCAGCTGCAGCGTATCCAATATGCTGCTGCCAGAGTCCTGACCACCACCAGGAAAATAGATCATATCACACTAGTTCTTAATCGCTGCACTGGCTCCCTGTTTGTAAAATGATCGACTTTGCTATTGGTCCATAAATGGTCTTGGGCCAAAACACATTTCTGAGGTACTTGTTAAATATGAACTATGTAGAATATGAGAAATAGGTCTGACTATGTGGACCACTTGCTTACTCAGTGTTTCCAGGACCAGAACTGAACAAGGTGAGGCAGCATTTTGTTTTTATGCTTCTCAGCTTTGGAACAAACTCCCTGAAAACCTGAGATGTGCTGAAACTTTTGGTTCATTAAAATCAGGAGTGAATCAGTGTTTGATCAAAAATTCTCCTTTTCTTCCTCTACACACATGACTGCACCTCAGCAGACCCGTCCATAAGGTTTGTAGATGGCTGCACTGTTATTGGACTGATCCAGAACAGTGATGAGTCTGCATACAGACAAGAGGTGGATCGGCTGGTACAGTGGTGTGGTCAGAACCACCTGGAACTTAACCCACCCAAGACTGTGGAGATGAAGAGTGACTTTCGGAGAACACCACCCCCTCATACCCTCTCACCATCCTCAACAACAATGCGTCTGCTGTGGACCACTTCTGGTTCCTAGGAACCACCATTTCTTGAGATCTGAGATGGTCCTCACACATAGACAATGTTCTGAAGAAGGCCCAGCAGTGAATGTACTTCCTGAGGGAAATCAGGAAGTACAACCTTCAGCAGGAGCTGCTGGTCATCTTCTACACTGCCATAATTCAGTCTGTCCTGTCTTCATCCATCTCAGTGTGGTTTGGTTCATCCACCAAACAGGACAGGTCCAGACTGCAACGAACAATCAGGTCTGCAGAGAGAATCATCAGGGCTTACCTTCCCTCTATCCAGGACTTATACAGATCTAGGGTCAGGAAAAGGGCAGCTAAAATCTCTGCAGACCCCACACACCCTGCACACAAACTGTTTAGGCTTTTACCTTGAGGTGGCGCTACACCTGAAGGTGTAGCTAAAGGTGCTGCTAAAACCAGCCGCCAGAGACAGTTTCTTCCCCCAGACTGTTTCACTGATGAACACTTGACAGTCAGTTCCAGAACAACATTATGTGTACTTGGACTGATCTCACATTATATCCTATTGTAAAGTCAGTTGTGTATATATATACATTTAAAAAGATACTTTTTATTATTGAGAACAAAGTGTCAAATTCCTTGTTTGTCTGTACAAACTTTGCAATAAAGCTGATTCTGATTCTGATGTGAGGCACTTTGGTGCCTTGTGTATGAATGGTTCTGTACAAATAAACTTGCCTTACCTAGTTTACAAGTGATGACAGAAGACAGTGGGAGATGGATAGAGGGATTGAAGCCTAAAGTAATGTTCTGGTCTGTCATGGCAAAGAAAGCGCTAAACCAAAAAGCGAAGCTCATTATACCAGTCCTTCTACATTCCAACCCTTAGATATGGTCATGAGATACTGATCATGTTTGAAAGAACGAGATGCTGGATACAAATAAGTTAAATGAGTTTCCTCCATGTAGACCTGCTGCTCCACAGCATTGAAAGGAGTCAGCTGAGGTGGTTAAGGCATATGATCTGGATACCTTCTGTGTGCCTCCCTTTGGAAGTTTTTAGGGGCAGACCCAGAGCTAAAAGGGACTATGAATGCCTCCTGGCATGGGAACACAAGGAGTCACTGATGATCTTTGTGGATTTAATATAAAGAGTGAGAGACAGACACACACAAAGAGAGAGAGAGAGAGAGCTGTAAAGCTGGAGGAAGTAGACAGGAAGTATATCTGGATAGTCTGCTTTTTGTTCACCTGAGCTCATCAGGATTGTAGTTTCATGCAAATTACATTTGGGGAAAAAACTTTTCGATGTGTAAAAAATATCAAATTAATTAAAACTTTTCATAACTCAAACACTTATTCTTCTATGGTGATTTTTATGAGATTTATGGAAAATTGGATGGGCATTTTTATTACGTTGCACATTCCACGAATCATAAAACAACATGATGCTCAAGTTGGCTTCTTATTTAGCAGTCTGATAAAAGGCTGTTTCACTGGCTTTTTGGCAACTACTTAGAGTTGTTCTGTAGATCAAAATCTACATCACTTAGATCTAAGAGGTTCTGTGGGCCAAAAAAAAAGCCATAAAAATGTTTTACTCTTAAAAAGTGTGGAACTCAAAAATCAAACCAATCAAGGCAATGGATTAAAACTCAAGCTGACCGTGCAACCAACAGAATAACCTCGAATTGGTTTGGTCTCCAATAACTGAACACATCACCTAGTGGCGCATTGCCGCCTCTGCATCGGGGGCCGGGGGGTAAGGCGATGCTGGTGCTGGGGAAGTGGTGAGTCTGGCATGGAAGAGTCCACTCCTGGCTGGTGTGGGCGGGTCCGGGGCTGGTTGGTTTGGGGGAGCCCAACCACAGGGATCCTTGATGGTTGGGGCTTGGTGGACTTGGGGTGTGGGGTCATGGGTGGGCCTCAATAGGGTCTCGGGCTGGTAGGGAGGTTGAGAGATTTGGGTATGTCTGGGTGGACAGTAGGGGTCTGGCTAGATTTATTAGCCATAAAAAGGGAAGCTGCCTTAGATAAGGACAGAAGAAGAGAATGTTACTATAGCATTTAACTTCCCTCTGTCAATAATTAAATGTTTTGGAATTAAATTGAGTTGACAAGTTTTGCAAGAGAAAGAGGATGTTTAGTGACAGAAGCAAGTGGGTCCATGCATATTTTGGTTGTTGGATGTTCTTTTTAGAAAACCAGCAATGAAAAACAAAAAAGGCAGAAATTTGATTTTAAAATACAAAACATCTAATGGACAATACAGGCTGATTTATTGTCCATGTGGATAGAAATTGGCAGAAATTTGGTTTAATTTTCTTTTTGTGTTTTAAATAAGAAAAATGACCAACAAAGAGAAATGAAACTAATTGGTCTGGGTTTTGTTCATACTCCCAGACAGGCAGCTACTTCTGTGACCATACAGTGAGCGTCTGACTTAGAATATGATTAAATCTGGTGATTGTTTTGTGCTTTTTGGAAAGAACATCCCACAAAATTGTAATTTACTCATTTATTTTTTGACTACATAAAAGAAAACTGTATGTTTTTCAATTTCATATATGGTATTTTAAAACGAAGATCAAATAAGCACCGGTTTATTTGTTTCCCATTGTTGCTTTCTGATGAGAACACTCCAATTAAAAATGCCCAACGGTAACTCGGTTTGAAGGCAGCAGCCTGAAATAACTTTATTGTGAAAGTTCTCAGCGGATGCTGCACCGCATGGACGCCAGCTTGGCTCCACTCAGATGGAGGCAGAGAGAGAGAGAGGGGCCAGAGGATTTGATCGGCGCTCTGACTCTGTGTTGTGCAGACGGAATACTGAGGCGGCTCCTGTGTGTTGGAAGAAAACAACTTCATTCGGCTCCAAAGAGGATTTTATATTCGGGACTCAGGTTTGCCGTTAAGGATCGTGGATCTTTGTTCCATACATGTCCCCTGCTGCGGGATCAGAAGCTGAGGACAGAGGCAGGAGCACCGCTGGAAGAAGCTGCATTGAGCTCGGCAACAAAGAGCGCCCAGGGAAGCTGCTGCTGCCTGCTGGGGGAACATCAAGTTATTCCCAACAAACAGAAAGTCGTGGATTGGATCCCTCCGCACCATGCTGCTCTACAGACTGCTCCACACGGCTTGCTCTCTGCTGCCGCTCCTCATCCCGGGAATCTTTAGGGTAAATGCGCAGTACGGCGGCGGAGACCGAGGAATGTCTATCCCGGAGCACGGATTCTGCCAGCCCATCTCCATCCCGCTGTGCACGGACATCGCCTACAATGAGACCATCATGCCGAACCTGCTGGGCCACACGAACCAGGAGGACGCGGGGCTGGAGGTCCACCAGTTTTACCCACTGGTGAAGGTGCAGTGCTCCCTGGATTTAAAGTTCTTCCTCTGCTCCATGTACGCGCCCGTGTGCACGGTTCTGGAGCAGGCGCTGCCCCCCTGCCGCTCTCTGTGCGAGAGAGCGCGGCAGGGCTGCGAGGCGCTCATGAACAAGTTCGGCTTCCAGTGGCCCGACAGCCTGGCGTGCGAGAAGTTCCCGGTGCACGGCGCGGGAGAGCTGTGCGTGGGCCAGAACATGTCAGACCGCGCGGAACCGGAGGCGCCCGGACACTTCTCCACAGAGCGCTCCCCGCCCGAGCCCACGCACGGTCAGTTCAGGTGCCCGGGCTCCCTCACCATGCCCCCCTACCTGAACTACCGTTTCTTGGGACAGGAGAACTGCGGCGCTCCGTGTGAGCTGAAAAAGTCTCACGGAATAATGTATTTCAGTGAGGAGGAGCTGAAATTTGCTAGAATATGGATCGGAATCTGGTCGATTCTGTGTTGTGCTTCCACTTTGTTCACGGTGCTGACCTATCTGGTGGATATGAAGCGCTTCAGCTACCCAGAGCGGCCGATAGTCTTCCTCTCTGGTTGCTACACCATGGTGTCCATCGCCTACATTGCTGGATTTTTACTGGAAGACAAGGTGGTTTGCAATGATCGCTTTGAGAATGAGCTGAGGACTGTAGTGCAGGGCACCAAGAAGGAGGGCTGCACCATCCTCTTCATGATGCTCTACTTTTTCAGCATGGCCAGCTCGATCTGGTGGGTCATCCTTGCCCTCACCTGGTTCCTGGCCGCAGGGATGAAGTGGGGCCACGAAGCTATTGAGGCAAACTCCCAGTACTTCCACCTGGCAGCTTGGGCTGTTCCTGCCATAAAGACGATTACGATCCTGGCTGTGGGTCAGGTGGATGGGGACGTGCTGAGTGGGGTGTGCTTTGTGGGCATCAACAGCGTGGACGCCCTGCGGGGCTTCGTCCTAGCACCTCTCTTCGTCTACCTGTTCATCGGCACTTCCTTCCTCTTGGCGGGATTCGTGTCCCTCTTCCGCATCCGGACGATCATGAAGCACGACGGCACCAAGACAGAGAAGCTGGAGAAGCTAATGGTGCGGATTGGGATCTTCAGCGTGCTCTACACTGTCCCAGCCACCATCGTCATCGCCTGCTACTTCTACGAGCAGGCCTTCCGTGAGCAGTGGGAAAGGACGTGGGTCAGCCAGTCGTGTAAGACGTATGCTGTGCCATGTCCCATCCAGAACCACCCCAACATGAGCCCAGACTTCACAGTCTTCATGATCAAATATCTCATGACACTCATAGTGGGCATCACATCTGGCTTCTGGATCTGGTCTGGTAAGACCCTGAACTCATGGAGGAGATTTTATACTAGACTGGCCAACAGTAAGCAGGGTGAGACCACAGTGTGACCTACTTTTTACAAACTCACTGATTCCCACTCAATATTTTCCCTTTTTAAATATTTTTGAACGCACCAGAGACCTTTACTCTGTTTTATTGTACATACACATTTGTGAGATTTTTAAGAATATATATTTGTATTTAAAGGCTGAAAACAAATTGTGCTAAAAAAAATCTTTTTTTTTCAAATTTGAATATGTTGGAAATGTATTTAAACATCACAAGGAGCCAGCTGACCATTACCAATCCTGATGTCTCATGACCTGACTTACTGTGGACACTCCTGGGAGTACTTCACACGGAGCGTTTGTGTCTTTAGATCAGTGAATTACTTGTGAGCACTGGGTCTATTCTAAGCAGAGTCCCGTGAAACCCAAGTGCTTCCTCGTGGCTGCCTCTTATCCGAAGTAACCAGCTGCACTTTGTGTGTGAGGAGGAGAGCTTCGGTTTCGAAGGCTTCATGTTGGCCGACCAGGACCAGAAACGCTGTGTCGTTTATGAATGTGAATCACTGAGACAGATGGTTTTGGGCTGTGTATTTTCTGAGCCCTCACAGATGAAACATTCCTCTTTGAAAAGGAAAAAAAAGCATGTTATCATGCAAAAAGAAAATAACGTCCCAGTGTTTTTGCTGCAACGCTCCAGCTCTGAACCAGTACGGCATGGTTTGATTGGATTTCTTCTTCTACTCTTTTCGGTAATTTTTTTTTTGTATTTGATTTTCTTGTGCTTCATGTCCTTAGTTGTCTTGTTCAATCACACGGGGATTTCTAATAAGTGCCAAATGCCTCCCTAATACATTCAACAATAGTAGGATAAACCTGATCAGAATCACCGTAGAAATTAAAACAAGGGGAAATTTGATTGGGAATAAAAAATGCAAAATAGGAAGATTTTAATGTTTTTTTTCCCTAAATAAAACTATAAGGTGTTCTATCGATGCCTTGTGATTAGCACGACTGCCCTATAGGTGAGATTTCAAAACAGAAAAAACATTTATTAAAGAACAAAAATCAAGTACACCCCTACATTAAATAAGGTGGTGGTCATTTCATCCTTGCACCTTTTACAACCACTGCTACTGCGGTTGGTCTCTACCCGCCGTGGTTTGGTTTTACTGTGGGACGTTTTATAACGACTGTACATCAGGCCGGCACTTTGTACCCGTTTTCATATAAATTATGTTAATTAATTAATGAAAAATGATACGACCTATTTTTTGAGTGAGCTGGGCCTAAGCTGTCAGAACCAAAATAAATAGGAATAAAGAAATGATTGAAGATAATGATATACAATAAAATGAAGTATATGTGTGATTTCAGCATTTTTTTCACCATATATCTCCAAAATTCATTAACTGGTACAAAGTGGCGTGTTTACAGGTATGAAGTCAAATTGGGAAGGAAATAAATTATAAATTTTATGTACAAAACGAGGGTTTAAATTGGTGAAGGTGTGACTTGACCCAAAGCCATTAAATTAATATTATAATACATTTCCTGATCATCCACTGTTTTAGATAATGTTTTCTACAGGGATGTAAACATGCAGAAATGCTGGTCTGTTTATGTACTGCTCAGAGTCAGAACAATATTAATTTATTAATATGTTTCAGTGAAATAAGATGCATTTTAAAGTCTTTCAATCAAAAAGCAGCAGAAGCTCAAGGTTTCTATGAAATGCTCATTCAAACAGAGCTGCTAGTTATACTCCTACAAGGCTGAGATTGGTGATTTCTGACAGTTCTAGTATTTGTTTCACAAAGATTAGCAGGACATCTAAAGAAAAATTATTTGGAGTGCTCTCATAATAATTTTGTATTTTTTAAGCAAACACGAGAACCAGCCATTTATCAGAATGTCATAGCTTTTATAGTCTGTTTGGTCCTTTATTTGACACAAGCTAAAAATGATAGACAATAATCTGTGGTTTAATTATGATCTGAGCCAAAAACATTAGATGTGCTAGTTGTGATTTTAATTCCTAAGGGGCTAAATTGAAGAATTACATATGGGGCTTGCCTTGCAGGATGTAATGAGCATTAAAAACCTTTTTTTTTTATTTTGTGGGAAATTAGATTTTGAAAAGATCTGGGTCAAAGTCGTTCAGGTGTGGCTGTAGAAACCATGTTTTAATCTCATGATGCATTAGAGGGACCTAAACTCCTAGATTATTCATTTTCATACAGTTTTGGATAACGACCTTTGTCACAGTATGGAATTCAGACATGTTTATTAAAGGATAATGGTTCTCCAAGGCTAAACAGGGTGCTGTAAATGAATCTACAGTCTTTTCCTCACTTGGAAATTTAATGTTTGAGTTCGGATGATGTGCGGATTGTGTGGACACAGCTGCACCGTTAGAACTGAACAGCAGCCAGCAGCTTGCATGTCTTCCCCTGCAGAAAGGAAGCCTTGTGTTGAGATGCAGAGCGGCTGCTGTCGGCGCAGCTCGGCTCAAACATTTCATGACTGCTTCTCCTCGTCGGATTCTCTTCCACATGGTGCTTCCGATTCCTAACTGTTCTTTTATTGTGTTGACGTGTCTCCAGTTGTCACATCTTTGAAGTCATTTCTTTACCTTTGCTATGAAGAGAGCATTTTATATTTATAGAATAAATCTTATATAAACACAAACTACATTGATTCCTTTATGCGAATAAAAACAGACTCACCAATGCAACTGTTGAGCTTTTGTCAAAAGTATTTTTCTCCTCTCTGAAAACTACAGAAATCTGCTTTATACTTCCATGTTGTTCACATGATATTTGGAAATTCCTAATATGTGTGCTCACTTTAAAACTGTAGGTGGGAAGTGTGTGTGTGTGGGGGGGGCTTGAAGATTCCTTCAGATGCAGCTATTATGTGGCTCCAACAAGCCAAGCTCCCTGAGCGTCCTCTGGGTTTCCTCATTGAGCAGCTGCAGAGAACCAGCAAGGAAAAGGAAATTCTCCTCATGAAAGAATGCAGCACTGTGCTGCTGAACTTTCAACTATGCACCGACTGCAGACAGGGACTGGAATTTGTTATTTCTAAGGGGACGCTCCTAAAGCCAAATTCCTTTTCTTTCCAGAAGTTGGTTTGAGGGAATTTCTCATAAGGCAACTAGAGAAGCTACTTCCTCATGATCCAAAACAACATAAACTATTTCATCCCAAGTCACATAATGTGCTCCATTTCATGCATCAAGTTTAAAAGCCTGGCTTGGTGTTGCTCAGAGATTGTATGACAGCGTAGACATTGTTCTGTGTCGATAAGCTGATCTAAAAATAATCTTTACCACTTCACCAAACAGAGCGACACCCCCGTGCTCAGCCTCATCTTAAAGGTGACTAATTGGTTTATATGGTTAGTTTAGTGTTTTTTGCAGCTGGAGTAATAAACTGAACCAAAGTTGGCAGTATGTGTTCTACACCATACCACCCTGTTCAGTATCTTTCCATACAGATATATATATATATATGACTCAAGCATCGCTCTTAAAGCGATGAATTTAGAATTCTTTTGAAAAACAAAAAGAGTAACTTAATATTTTTCAGGTATTTTTATTCTTACTCCTCTGACTTAAAGTAGTTTTGTATGATCTACTTATAGTCTACCATAACTAACTGTGGGTATATGACTCCAATAAATAATATTTATGACACAGAGTTCAGTTACAAAATGAATACAAGTAGGACTTTCATATAAAATAACACATAATAATATAATATTAAATTTAGATTTCATTTTTTATGAAAATGTATCCCCATAAATTGTTAAATGCAATTTAAAATACAAAAAATAACTATGCATTAGTTTAAGTGGTTGCAGAAATGGGAGCAGGAAGTAATAAAAGGTACAAATTGGTGAAAAGACCCAGAGCCATCTCTGGGTCTGTGCATGGGTCTTTGCTCCAGTGTTGTCTAACTGGGTCATACATTCAGCACCTTAATATGCATCACTTTAACACTGAGATAGCTACTAATAAAGTGACTTGGTTATAAAGTTATGTTTTCATTTCAATTCTGACAGCTTTTCTAATGAGACACATTTTCTAAATCTGCTGTGGACAAACAGGTCTCACACAGCAAATAATCAGCTGATTTAGTTGGTTTCTAGACCTGAAACTAGAGTGTCAAAACACTCTACAGTTTATCTACAGTAAACTGATGGTTATCAATAACTGCAGCATGGTAAATTTATGGAAACTTACTAAGCACTGTTCACTCATTGGTTTGCCCTTTTTTCTCTTATTAGCCCTGTGTTTCAAACTGGGCCAGTATGACCATACAGTCATGATAGTGTCATTTTGGCTTTTTTCTGACAAATTCAGCCATGTTGGAGACAAGCTATTGTTTCATTAACATGAAGAAAATATGTATAGTATCAGAGACATATACCGTGTAGTGTGTATCTACAGTGTATTGATTTACCAATGTGACATTTGCATCCCAACAGTTTATGTAAATCTACAGAGATTAGACTTATCTGCTCCGAAATGAATAAAAACATCACCCTCAGGTGATTTTTGGCAAGAAATCCTAAAGCTTTTTATATGTTTATACCTGAAAGTAAAATATTTATCTGCAAATACCATAATTCTTTTCCACAGGAAGTAAAAACCTTACCTGAGTATAACACTTAGAGGCTAACCAGCTCTAATCACTTGGCTGTAATCTACTGTTTGATTGTCATTGTGTTTCTGAAGACATAGAAACTTGTTTTGCCTGTTACTTTTATCAAGACAATAAACATGAACAAATGTCATGTTACTTATGCTAAAGTTCTGGAATGTGGCTTGTTCCATAGAAGACCTTGTATGTAGTCGCACTAGAGACCTGCAGGGTTAAAAACAGCTCCCAGCCTGCTGCAGCGGGCATGTTTAGGCGTCAGCTGTCACAGTCATTGTTTAACTGTTACACAGCTTTTACATCAGCACTGCTCCTCTGACTTCTCACATGGACTGTCACATATATATCTGACAACTGTAAAGACTGACCTGGAATGGGAAATATGTTTCCACAGTAACACTGAATGACTCAGTTGCTTCATAAATAGAAATATGAGGCTAACATGTGGCCTGTCAAATGGCATCTGGAACAGATGTTTCTCTGGGTATCAACATGTGACAGTGACAGTAGCAGAGGATGGTTGTTAAATGGATTGAAACCTGAAAGGGATCTATGCTCCTTATGTTTCCTTGTTCACATCTGGTTTGATCAAAATATGTTGACAAAATGTTGTTTTACAAATATGTCCTGCTCTATAGGCGGCGACTGAATACTCTTCACATTCTAGCACAATGTAGCATGAGCTTTAAATTAGTTTCAATACATTATTCAAGACAGTGAACTGTAAACAAAATAGTGCTGAATTTTTTGGACCACAATTATAAAACTTTTTATACTGATTGTATTTAACATTCCAGAAGTAAAACTGGAACATCAGTAAAAGAAAGATCTTAAACCTAGAGATGTATACCCTATGATATATTATATAGATTTATTTCTGTCAAATCTGTAACGACATTAAATGCAGCACCTTTAAATGTTACATTGGGGCTAGCTTACACAAACACAATGCTGTCAAGATAAGATCTCATCTCAGGATTTCACTCACTATTAAATGACACAATATTTTTCATCAAAGTAAAGTCCATGTGGTAAAGTGCTGTCAGCATGACTTTATCAGCTGAAGTCTAAACTGTTATAGGACCAATAAATCAGCAGCTTTTCTGTTTGGCTCTTTCTTCACCACAACAGACTGGTAGAGCCCCCACACTGCAGACAAAGCTTTGCTTTCCATGCTAAAATCCCTCGTGAACAAGACATCAAGATATTTGCCTCAAGTGGAGGAGATGTACAACCCAGAGGGAGCAGTCCACCTTTTTCAGGTCGAGAACCACGGCGGCTTCACACTCGGCTGCAAACTGCTCCAGTGCACGCTAAATTGTAAAAGGCAGAGATGAGACCCTGAGGTTCCCAACCCAGACACACTCTTCTCCACATGTACACCTTTAGACCCAGCCCATGAGCACCAGACATCTGATCAATGACAAGAGGCAGCCCTGACAGAGTCCAATGCACACTAGGAACAAGCTTGACTTTTTGTCCAAAGTGCAGACGCAGCCCTTGCTTTGGGCTTACAAAGATTGGATAGCCCCTAAAAACCTCTCTTGAAGTATGATCGCTTCATAGTTGGAACACTCTCCCTTGTCCCATTTCTTAATAGTTGAGACAACCGCAACAGTCTGCCAATCCACTGGTGTTATCCCAGTCCTCCATGTGACACTGAAGAATGTCCAGACCCTTCAGCAGCCCTCTCAGGCCGAAATTCATCCACACCTGGTGCCCTACCGTCAGGGAGCTTTTTTTATTATCTCAGGAACCTCTGCCACAGTGTTTAAATTACCTTTTTCTGAGCCCTTAGGCTTCACCTCCTCCACGGAGGACATGGTGAGGGTTTTGAGGAGATCCCCAAGGTGGTCAACATCCACAGTCCGGGTTCAAAATCCCCCCCCCCCAACCTCACCACCAGCTATGGCTGTAAGTAGCACACCAAGGCCTTCGCCCATGCCTAACACCTGGTTCCAGGTTTCATCTCTGTAGGTGGTGGGCCCAGATGGGAGGCACTTTTTGTAGGTTCTTCAGAGTAAACCCAACAGAGCCTAAGGAGCCAAGGCTTAAACACCAGGAGCTCAACTTTAAGCTCCCTCCAGACCTGGTTCCAGGAGGGTGCCCCATCTCCCCAATATGGGTGAAGTTCTCCTCTGTTTGTGGTCAGCCGTATCATTGGAGTGATGGCATTAATACCCCTTAGAATACAGCAAAAATGAAAGCTGTAACATATGCACCCAGAGTGGCTCTCGAAAGTGTACACATCCCTGTTAAACTACCAATTTTTGTGATGTAAAAAAACTAAGAAATCACAATTTCAATTTAATGTCACATATAAAATGACATGTATCCTGCATAGTTCAAGTTAAAATCAAACACATTCATATAAGGAACAAAAGTAAAAAATAAGAAGCCTCAAACATATCTTTGCATAATTGTGGACACCCTTAAACCCAAACTTTTTTAAGCACCTTTTGATTCAGTTTCAGCATTCCAGGGTTCACACCTGCCAAAGAACCTGATAAACCTGTAGTAAGATTCACATGTGGATTTTTTTGACAATTACTTATTTTCATCCTCCTAAAGACATAGTTAAAGGCTTAAGGGTTAAATTATCTGATTGTACAAAGGTATCAATCAGGAGAAGGCACAAAATGAATCAACAGCATTAACTATACACTATGGTACAGTGAAGGCACTAAATAGCTGGAGGAAATATGGGAAAACAGGGCGTTAACAAAAACTGCAAGTTAATCTAAAGCTATTAAAAATTAGATTGAAACTTCACAGAGGATGCTTGAGGACAACACAGGAGCTGCAGGAATTCCCAATAAGTACTGGTTGTTTTCTACCTGTGACAACAACCTTCTGTATTCTCATTATGCCCAGACTAGGGTTGAAAGACCGTAGCATTTTCTTTGAAAGAAAATATTCGTGCTGGACTAAAGTCTGCCAAAACCGTGTGGGAGAGTGTATTATGGTCTGTAGGAACCAAACCTGATCTTCTGGCCCTTAATTCCTTAGGATATGTTTAGTACAAAAACAACACTGGACATCACAGAAAGAACACTACATTTATGGTGAGGGATCGTAGTGGCAGCATCATGCTCAGGGGTTACTTTTCTTCAGATGGGACTGAGGGTTTTGCAAAGGAGGGTGAAGTTAGGTGTTGTGCTGAAGAGAGAACTGACCCGAAAAGTGAAGCTCTCGATTTGCCGGTCGGTCTACATTCCTACCTTTACCTATGGCCATGAACTTTGGGTCATAGCTAAAAGAACAAGATCTCGGATACAAGCGGCTGAAATTAGCTTCCTCCGCAGGGTGGCTGGGCCCTCCCTTAGAGATAGGGTGAGGAACTCGGCCATCTGGGAGGAGCTTGGAGTAGAGCCGCTGCTCCTCCACATCGAGAGGAATCAGCTGAGGTGGCTCGGGCTTCTATACTGGATGCCTCCTGGACACCTGCCTCAGAAGGTGTTCCAGGCACGTCCAGCCGGGAGGAAGCCCAGGGGACTCCCCAGGACACCCTGGAGGAACTATGTCTCTGGGCTGGCCTGGGAACGACCTGGGCTTCTCCCAGAGGAGCTGGAGAAGGTGTGTGGGGAGAGGGAAGTCTCTTCTTAGACTGCTGACCCGTGACCTGGTCCCGGATAAGCGGATAGGTGAAGTTAGTAATTGTTTCAAATGCCAGTCAGTTTTGACCCAAAACCTTTATGTGTCTACTGGAAAGCTGAGAATTAAGTCTTATTTTATTTGTTAGCATCACAGTGAGTCCAGGCATGCATCAAAATCAACAAAAGAATGACTTCATAACAGAAAAATTTGAGTTTTGGAATGACCAGGCCAGAGTTTAGAACTAAACCTTAGAGGTTTGCTTCATAGGGCTGAGGACAAGAAATGTCCTCACAATCTGAAATATCTGCAGACCTCTTTTCAAGGTAGAGATGGTCAAGATGTGAGATGGTAGATGTAGGATCCTTCGTTTAAATTTTCACTGTGTGTGATTTTACATAATACTGCAGCATCTTATTAGGCAGTTTAGAGTTTGATCGGTTATTTCAAGAGGTATGTGAGACATTTTTCAACAAAACACAATCTAGCGATTATCTTGTTATGGGCCAGGATAGAATACACATGACCAGTGTAATAGAAAAATGTCGTCAGGGAGGGAATTTGCACATTAAGACAAAATCAAATCTTCAGGGAATCGTCAGGACACAAACACAGCTCAGAGACAATCCTCGGTTGTGTGAAGCATATGTAGAGCAGTTTTTCGCACATGTGGTTCATTCTAACTGTTTCAGTAAAAATCATGCCAAGTTGCACCTTATTTAGGTTGCTAAACTAACTGGCTGTGTAAACGTCAACCTTAGAAAGCGAAATTACAATGCTAGGTACAACTTTCTCCATGAGTTTCTGTTTTCACCTGAACGGACTTTGCCACCAATAGACAAGCAGAAAGCTAAAGGAAAAGGTAAAAGGCTTGTGTCATTTGAATGAAGACAGCCATGTCTGAGCCTGCCCCAGTGCACACAGATTTTCATGTCTGTCATTACTGCTTGTACAGCCAGAACTGAAACAGAAGAATTCCCACTCAGTTTATACATGCATGACAGTGTTGGTTTACTTCTGTTGTAAACCAACAGACCCATACATATAGTAGTAGCTGTTTATTTATTTAGTCCATTGTTTACCAATATTACAATTCTGAATTGAATTCTTCTGCAGACTTTTGCATTTATCATTGAATAAAATCTTTACCTTTGTTTTAGAAGAATTGTTTTAACTAACAGATCATTTTGTCATGATGTTTGGCATGAAGTTGAACGTTCCTGCACCACAAGGGGTGCAGCTCTTACAGAGGAGAAATACAAGTACAGTGGAAAATAAAAGTCCTCATTCATTTGTTTCGGTCTGTAAAAGCATAAATAAAAACTGTGGAGTCACAAAGTCCTTTGGGGCATTGTTTGCACTAAACAAAATTGATTCAGGAACCAGTAGTTTTACAGTATTTAAATGTTTTTGAGATTTGGGTTGGATCGAACATCAGTTGGTCTCACATTTTGACATGCGCAGCTCAACAAACGTCGCAGCTCTGACGTCACCAAGAGTGTAAAACCCACAGGAGATGAAGGTTCGGCGCCATTTCCCGCGTGTTTCACTGGACAGCGCAACGGAGGCGCATATCTGGAGAGACAAAAGCTCGCAGGCGAACCACAGGGCCATTCCCAGAAGAGCTTGAAACCTGGAAATCTGTGTGATACGAGAAGATCAGGAGATTTATTTGCCGATCGAAGACCACGCCGACACCCGGCGCAGGTGAAAACCTACAGAGGTTCTATTTCCAAGAAGATGAGTTTTTCCTCCTTGTGTATGCAGTCGACTAACGGTTCTTCATCTTTTCCCCTCCTGGACGGATGTGGAATTACCGTTTTATTTTCTTAATTTGATCACGGACGCGTCTCAACCGGTGGAGAGAAGAAATCGTTGGTTACGTACTGTAACCCCAAATTCTATGAGTATAGGCGGAGCCCTTTAAGGCTATCGCTAGTGGATTAATCCCTTCGCGCGCAGCGCAGCACTGAAAACTTTAGTCCACGCCCACCTGCTGTGTGGGCCCCACGCCGGTCCGTATAAATTACGGTGAGACAGGACCAACGGCTCCCAAATAGCTTTTTTCTTCAGCCATTCAGGAACCAGTGAGGCCCAGAACTTAAAGGGTTGCGCCTATACTCATAGAAACTGGGGTTACAGTACGTAACCAACGTTCTATTTCGTATAGGCTTCGCCCTTTAAGGCTATCGCTAGTGGGTTAAAGGCGAAGCAGGATGTAGTCTATGCCTCACTGGGTCCAGACCTCAACTGAAACATCTGCTCGCATAAATGAAACCAAAAACTCAGCCTTCTGAAAGCGTCATGACGCACTCCAAGCGTCCTGCGCATCACAAAGAACAGAGAATATCTCTGGTCAGGGAAAGGCTGAGATAACAGACCTGCTGCTGTAAATAGGAAAACGAAGGTTACGAACTGTAACAGTGTAACGATGAGCAGAGCAGGTCAAAAATATCCAGGAGGGAACGTGGAGACAGATCAGTAGCTGGATCATGCGTAATGATGCAGCATAACAACCTTGTGTGCCACAGACAACACAACAGAGGAGAGTAACCTCTGTTCACACGGAGGCTTAATGATATACAGCCGCAGTGACAATAACAGCAGAAGTCACGAACCGTTGCTGATAATAATTCTTATGGGACCCTGCGTCTGCATGCGTGAAAGGTGACTCAATAATAAACGCAACGAAATAATAATCATTCTGTCAAAGCCCTGAGAATAGAATGAGTCATGGAGAAACCTGACACATCTCGCAGGTAGAAACGAATAAATGAACATGGAGATGACCATGAGGCTGCTGGACAGATTTCCTCCACTGTCATACCTCCATGCAGGGCTGTGGAGGATGAAATCCCCCTGATTGAATGAGCTCTGAGATTCTCTGGAGGATCCAATCCAGAGGAAATATAAGCCTGTGAAATAGCCTCACACAGCCAATGTGAGAGGTGCTGGACAGATAGAGGACGTCCTGCAGAGTTTTCTCTGTAATGCAACGAACAGCCGCTCGGGAGCGGCGCAGTGCAGCCACTGCCGTGGGCGCGCTACCGTAACATGAAACGTGCGCGTACGGGACAGAGGAGATGAGAGGTGGCCGCCTCTTCGGAGTTATGTGGAGGAGAATAAAAACCATCCAGAGTTATCACTCTCGATCTGAACGAACTCGTGATGCTTTTAGGTGTAAAAGCAGGGTTAGGACGCAGCACAGCTGAGCTGCCGTCGGCCCGTATTCTGAGACATGAGGGGGCGACAGAGAGCGCAGATAAATCACTCACAGTCTTCGCCGATGTCAAAGCTAACAGCAGGGCTGTTTTAAAAGACATAAATTTAAATGGAGCCTGATCTAAGGGCTCAAATGGGGCTTTAACCAGTGCGCGCAGGACGAGCGCTAAATCCCACTGAGGGACTAGAGGACGTGACGAGGGTCTGTGTCTACGTACACCCCGCAGAAAACGCTTCATCAGCAGGTGGTTAAAGACCGTTCTGTCACCAAAACCCTCATGACAAGAGGAAATAGCTGCAGCATAAGTTTTAATGGTGCTGAAAGCTAAATTCCTGTTCATCATCTGCTGGAGCAATGACAGCACGCAGCCTAATGTACATGAAAAGGGCTCCACGCCTTTCTCTGCGCACCAGCGCTGAAAAGCTGCCCACTTTGATGCGTATGACGCTGTGGTAGAGGGGGCTCGTGCGCCCTGAATCGTGGGCACCACATCGTGCGGGAGACCCAGCCTCTCTAAGCGCTCCCGTTCAGCGGCCAGACCCAGAGACGCTGACCTAACTCTGGGACGCTCCTGATCGCCCCTCCCGCCTGGAGGAGTGCAGCTGCAACGGGCGACCTGACACCAGCTGCTGCAGGCTTGGAAACCATGGCGCGCCTTTGCGCTCGGGGGCTACGAGAATCACTGAGAGCTGTTCCTCTCTGACTCGGTCTAGGAGCTGCGGGATCAGCGGAACTGGAGGAAAAGCGTAAAGGAGCGTTTTCGGCCACGGGCTGTGAGAAAAGGCGTCCACTCCTAACGGTGGATCTTAGTGAAAACCACAACTGACATTGTGCGTTCTCCCGTGTGGTGAAAGGATCCACTACTGCTTTCCCAAATCTGCTCCAGATCTGAACAATCAGCTCGGGGTGGAGACTCCAGTCCCCAGGACGAGGACCACCTCTGGACATGATGTCTGCTCCTCTGTTCAAGACGCCGGGGATGTACACTGCTCTGATGGAGAGCAGGTTGATGCGGCCCAGCGCAGCAGCCATCTGGAAATGTTTAGCAGCTGAGCCGAGCGAACACCTCCCTGGCGATTTATGTAGGCTGCTGCCACTCTGTTGTCTGTGTGGATCAGAACATGCTGATCCTGCAGCAGAGGAGCAAAATGCTGTGACACCTTCCACACTGTGAGAAGCTCCAGCACGTTTATGTGGAGAGACATGTGGTCTGGCCACTGTGCTCCCACCGCCTGAGACTGACACGTTCCTCCCCATCCCGATAGGGATGCGTCTGTGAACACTGAGACGTGTGATGCAGGTCTGCTGAGGGGAACTCCCTCTGACAGAATGCGGGGATTTCCCCAGTGGTCCAGGTCGGGTCCCACTGAAGGAGGGACTGAGATCATCCGCCTCTTCTGACGCACAGGATCTATGCTCAGGCGGATGAACCATCTCTGAAGACGCCTCATATGAAGCAGACCCAGCGGAACAACCACGTGAGCCGCTGACATCATTCCCAGTAATCGCATAAGTGACAGAGCTGTCACTACGCTGTTCGGTTTGACACGGAGGAGAAGCGCTGACAGCGCGTCTGCTCTCGGCTGTGAGAGCCGGGCTCTCATTGTGGCTGAGTTTAGCTCCACCCCCAGATAAACGATCATCCGGGATGAAAAATACTGGGAATAAAAGTCCGTGTTTTCCTCTCCGCGAGGAACCCTGGAAATTACGTTTTTTAACAGGAGTTCCTGCAGTTCTGACATGAGAACGGAGCTCTGCTCCGGGGAGGACAAGACTGTCTCCAAAATCCCTCTGACTGCAGCGTGTAACCTCTGCTGATCAGTCTGTCCATCCACCTGTCCAGGGAACATACGCGCCGCCAGTCTGAGTAGTGCTCTGAAAGCGGGTGCGAATTTATCTGTGGTGCCATGGTGCTCATGGATACGAGCCAGGCTAGAGTCCCAACCGCCGTTACCCGACTCGGATTCTGATCGGAGGTAACCCATGGGGGGCTCGGATCGAAAGGGCTGTAAACCAGCCTCACCAGGGGAATATTCACCCAGGCTCGCAGCTTGGTGTTGAGAGGGGGCATCAGTGGTGCGCCGCTTCGTAGGGAGCTGCTGTTGTGCATCCTCTGTGATCTCACCCGCTGACAGCTGGGGAGGACAGGAGGGAGAAAGCAGCGAACGCAGCTCTACCAGAGAAGCATAGGATGCTCTCGTGGAGTCATGCTTTGAAACTGTGAGATCGCAGGGCCTCTTAAACGGCCGTTTAACAGGGGCCGTCTCATTTGGAGTGGAGGATGTGTGTGAGGAAAGCACAGCGGGATCGTACAATCTGGCTGAGGTGGAATAAATCTCCGCCGTGGCTGCTGCGGCTGAGCAGTGGCCGGAGGAACTTGGGGAGCTTCGGCAGCGGCCGTGGAGCATCTCTGCTGATGCCACTGATCACGGCGATCCCGCCAGCGGCCGGTGGTATGGGATGAACGGAAGCCAGAGCGACTAAGAGACCCATGTCTCCTGACCTGTTCAAGCTCCTCTTGAGAGGTCTGCATCTGCCTCAGCACAGACTGGAAATGAGGATCGAACAGCCCATCCTGACTGATCGGTCCCTCCAGTAACTCCCTCTTAAAATCCTCAGGAATGGAGGAGGACAGCCGAAGCCACATCTGTCGCTGTAGCAGGGTCTGCCAGGCAGCGATGCGGGAAGAAGGCGGTGTTGTTCGTCGCCGCAGCGACCTGAGCGGCACACTGGTGGAAGCGATCTGTCAGCCTGGCCGTGATCTGATCGCTGGAGGAGGGGGGCCGCGCCGACCTAAGCCCAAAAACTGCAGACAGACTGGGCTCCAGAGCAGGAACTGGGGGAAACCCCTGATCCGTCAGGGACTCCACCCTCGTGATAGGTGTGAAGGTGGAGACCGGTGCCTGCAGCTAAAGCGGCTCGGCCGCGGTTCCCGACAGGTAAGCAGTTACCGCCGGAAAACTGGGCCAAACCGGATCTCGGCGAATTAGATGAGCTGGGACGAATTTTCCCGCCAGGTCATCAGTCGGGAGCTGGGCTAAAGGCGCGGGACATGAACACCTTTAGCATCAGCTCCTTTAGCAATGATATCCAGCAGCGCACTAACAAGTGCGCCCATCGCCGGAAATGGGGTGGTCGCCGACATCGGGAGGCCCTGACCCTGGACTGGTTTGGCATCTGCCTTTGTGTCCTCCGTCCGGAGGAGGGGAGTGGAGATATCAGTCGTTGTCTCCGGGGCGGAATCGTCCGATTCCCGCCCAGTACCGAAGATGCCCAATGCCTCATCGAGGGAGCATTGGTCCGGCACGGGGAATTCCCCTTCAAGCGGGGAGAAAATGCCTAGCCGTTGCTTCTCCTCCAGAGGAAGACGCCTGCAGGAAGGGGTGGACTGCGGGGTCAAGGCCAGGTTAGCATGATCAGGACTGAGGCATCCCTCGCAGATGGCATGCAGGTCGTGGCTCATAATGTAGCCGGTATTACAAGCCGGGCAAAGGCGGATAGTGCCGACGCTAGCCATCGATCTTCTAGAATCAGTTCTATTAAGCTGTCGCTGAAGAAAAAATGGGAGCTGTTTGTCCGGTCTCACCGTAATTTATACAGGCCGTCGTGGGGCCCACACAGAAGGTGGGCGTGGACTAAAGTTTTCAGTGCTGCGCTGCGCACGAAGGGATAAACCTGCTAGCGATAGCCTTAAAGGGTGAAGCCTATACGAAATAGAACAACCTCAAAGTAATTTCGTTCTTTTCATATTAACCCGGATAGGTGCATTTAGAGGTCTGGGCAGGATGAGGCATAGTGAAGGTGATTTAGAATCACCAGTAGTTAATCTAAGGTATCAACTTGTTGCATGCAATACTGATGGAAGTGTTTTATGCTGAGGTGTGTTTTGATTTGCTGTGGAAGCGCTACTGAATCGTGCGTGGTTCATGTTTTGTCCGGCTGATCCCAAATCAGCCAGGAGTTAGAAGTTGGACTAAAGTTTTTCATTCAAAGCAACTGCGGTCTGTACCTCGTGGTCTGACCACTCTTCGTTCCAGTTTTATAGCTGGAGATTTTCCACTGAGTTCCCACCTCAGAGTTTATGACTTTTTGTTCGAGATTTGGGGCGATCAGCTGGTTGTGGCTAAAGGGGCGTGGCTCCACCATTTTATTAGCTGATCGCAGCAATCGAGACATCAACACACCAGGAGGACTTCTTTCCATTTTACCCGAATTACACATTTTGTCCATAAAACTGCTGGTTTGATCTTTATGGACACTAAATGCGCATATATTTTTCTTTTATTATTATTATTGTTAGGTAATCATTTTTATTCCCCTTGAGTAGAATAGTGCTTGTTAGTTAGGTGAAGGTTTTTGGACCAGAATAATGGTATATCAGGATTATTTGGCTTCAATAAATCTTCATATATATTATTAAGAGAAGCGCTTGTGTTTATTTCGTGCAAGAGTGATTTATCTGTCAAAACAAGGTCGAAGATCCTCCACCTTCGGTGAAGCGGTTGAATAAACAGTGACAGTTGGTGGTTTTGGTTAATAATTTGTAATTATTAAAAAGCTTTGAGCCCATAATCACAACACCAGAGGACATCTCTGATTTCTATTTGTAAGTAATGATTTTTGGTTAAGAAATAAAAACATTTTTCAAATTATATCTTTAAATTATAATTCTTGATGAATATTAATCAATAATCATAATCCTTACAACCAATAGCCCATAGTTTCCTGTTCTACAGCAGTGGGACACTTGTTATGTGGTGAAATTAACTTATTTTCATGTTTTATTCTCATGGAGTTATTTGGGTAAGGTCCATCACACAACACAGGTGTAGGTATTTTGCCCCTAGAAGGGGTTTTATTTTTACTTAATTTTTATTTTTATGTTTGTAGGCACTAGTGGCCTCTATGTTTCACATTTTCTTTCAAAAGTGAGTTGACAGGAAACATGCAGTAAACTTCAACAGGCTGGGATTCGAACCTACAGCCTGCATTGAGGACTAAGGCCTCCATACATGGGTTGCGTGCTTCACCGCTGCGCCACCACCACACCCTTATTTTCATTTTGAAGCTGTTTTTTTGTGAAAAGCACTTTGAATCATAAATGGTGGGCTCAGGCTATTTAAAGAGGAACACATCCCTTTGTTTTGCTTTCACACATCAAATAAAAATTCTGAACTAATGTACAACTAACTGAGTAAATGTGCTTTATGTTACAAAGTAATCATCCATCATTAGCAATTTTTAAATTTCCGTTTTAACTAACCACAAATCTCTGTCATCCTATGTGATATGTATGTGTTATGTTACATGTAAAAGCATTTTCCGATGCAGGGTGAATTTTCCCTGGAATTTGGTGGAATGTGCTATAAATAATGGACTTCCTCATATCGCAGATGTTTTAATTTTAGCTCTCCTTGTTGAATCTCAAACTGCCTGAAGGTCAGCTCCACTATGCTCAGTAGCGGCAGCATCCCATCAAATGAGCTGGCACCACCCGCACTGCTCCACCTGTGGATGACTGATGTGCTGTTTCATACACTTCTTAGAGTTTTTCACTCATACGCCCACCAGTGTCACTGCCTGTGCTGCAGTACTCACATCAGTACTGTTCACATGTTCCTCTATTTCATCTCTGTTTCCTTCTGTCAGCTGGTAGTTTCATGTGCGATGAACGCTTGTTTTTTGCATTTCATTTGCATTACAATTTAGAGAAGGTTAGCTGATTCTCTCAGCCTATATGGCCCTGTTTCTGCGTCTATGTCAACATGGAGATTTTAATGCATCTGGAGCAGAGGGATGTTCTGCAATTGTCCCTGAGGAGAACATGACGATTCCGCAGCATGCATCATAATGAGGATTATTGAAGGCGTATCAAAGATTGCCCTGGTTGAGCTGCTCTTTCAGAAGAGAGCAGCTTCCAATCCAGGATCAGTTATAGGGTCAGTGCATTAATGGGGGTTAATTTATGAAACTGAGTTAAATTCATAATTCATAAAAATATTTAAAGCACTGCTCAGCTGCTCCGTCACACACATTCAGAACTGACTCACTCATATTTATTTATTTATTGGAAGAGAGAACCACTCTGATGCAAACAGGGTGGTGTCACTCTGATGCAAACAGAGCACGTAAAAAGTTGTTGGGAGTTGCAGCGCATGGCCCATGTATTGAGTGGCTTCAGCCTTTGACGCAGCTGTCCCCTGGTTTGAGTCCCGGCCACGGCGACCTGTGCTGCAAAAACAAACCAGTAGAACCATGTGATCAATAAAGCTTTTAATGCTGAACAAGTCAAAAAAGGGAAAGACTTAGCTCAGATTTTTTTTCTGGAAAAAGAAGTGAAAAAGAAGAACCTATTTCAAATAAAGGGTTTTTATATCATGAGACAACAAAATTAATTGGCCTCTATCAGGTACTAAAAGTAACACAGATTACAGAACCATTATCGAACAGATCTGTGTGTGAAAAGTAAATGCACTAGATTAGCTTATCTTCAGCAGCTTTTTAAAAGTAGTGTTTTGGAAGTTTGCTCCTCTGGAACAGACAGGTGTGTGTTAACACAATGCCATAGGAGAAAGACATAAGCAATGACCTTAGACAAGCAATTGTTGCTCCCCCCTTTCTACGAAAGAAAGATTATTTACAACTAGAGGACATCTAAGACAGCTGTCAATCTTCCAGGAATGGACATTCCAGCAAATTAACCCAAAGGTCAGACCATACGATGCTCAGAGAAGCTGCAAAAAAAATCAAGAGCTCCATCTCAGACTCTGTATTGAACAGCTAGCTTGTCAAATTTAAGTGGTAATGACAGTGCAATTAGAAAAAAACCAAAAAAACCCAATGCTGGCTTGTTTGGAAAGGTTGTTAAGAAAACATATACCTGCGTTGTCGCTCAAGTGTGTGATGTAGTGATTAGAGACGTCCCTGTAGGCAGCTGGCGAGGGATTTAATGTGAGACCATATCTCAATTGTTATCTCAGTGTTATTATTATACATTATTCAACAGGATTCTATAGTAACTTAACTGAACCAATAGTTACAGAAGTTACTGCTATTTGCCACACTTCTTGCCATAAACACATTGGGTGGGTCACACTGAAATGTACCAACACAGAACAGATTACTGGACTTCAGCTAACGGTAGTTCCATAAGTGGTGGTCAATCTGAGATTAGGTTGTGTGGACAACAGCTCCAGATGGGAGGCCCAGACATCCCACTCTTCAGTGACACTCTGTGTCATTCTTTGTGACTCCAAGATGTTCCCAGGCTAGAAGGCTATGTAGCTCCTCTGGCACAATCTGGATCTGCCCTTGGGTCTCTTCCTGACAGAGTGTACCCAGAAAACTTTCAAAGGAAGGTGTCCAGGAGGCATCTCCTGGACGACTTTACCTGACTACTATCAAGATCCTCATGATGGTAGAGTTCTTTACCTTATATCTGAGGATGGGAGTACCCACCCTATGGAGGAAGCTTATTTCAGCCTCTTGCATCTGGGATCTTGTTGTTCTGAACATGTTGCATCAGTAACTGATTTACGATTGGCAGTGTAGGCATCTGCATTGTAATCAAATAGAATCACGAAGAGACCAAAGATCTCCACCCCTACTGCCAAATTGACGCTGTGACAGGCCAACAATATCTAAAACCTGTAGCAAACATTGAAAATCTGCATAGAAGCGTAGGAGGTAGAGAAATTCTTGACAGGAACCTCCACTCATGGGGCCCGACCTATTTTAAATATGTTCTGCGATCCCTGAAAGAGGGTGTACTTTTTTCAACATGACTCTATTTTAAAATATGATTAAAAGCATGAAGTAAGAACTCCATTGATTGTGGTTGTGTTTTGGCCAACAAAAGAAAAAAAGCTAGTTACTCATTCTCATACTCATCAACATTCAGTTACTGACTGAGCTCTTCTTCCTGCAGAGATGACCTGAAAAAGTCTGGTTGTTTCCAGCCTGCAGTTGGTGGGTGGTGAGTGCAGCTACATTATCACCACTTCTTAAAGCACAGAAAAAAAGAAAGCTAAAGAACTCAACTTCCCTTTTTTCCACTCCCATTCTTTGTGTCTTGTGGCTCCAGCTGAATGCAACTATGCAAGCATGAGAATTTGGTAATGGAAGCTATTTTAACCCTTGACTGTTTCAGAGGGAAGCAGCAGATACGAGCTACAAGTAGACGGATGGCCTTTAAGAGCAGCAGAGGGACAGGAAAGCTGTCCCTGTGATGTCACATGCTGTTACTGATTTATATGAACTGGTGTTCCTATAGCATGGGTCATATGAACACAGTAGGTTCAGAGTGGAACTGGGACAGAGGTCACTGCCATGTTGTTTGGGGTATAATCCTGTAAAGTGTTGTTAACTGACCTCTCCTATTTTTGGAACAGAGTTTCCTCAGTTTGTCTCCATGTGTCACACTCCTCAAATTACAGAAATGCATTTTGCATTTAATTCATTTTCTATTTTTTTTAAAAAGATGCTCTTGTTTACAGTGCTGTGAAACATTACTGGCATAGAAAAATGGACCAAAACTCTGCCACAGTGATGTAAAATACTGATTGGCACTAGGTTCAGGGCCGGTTTGGTTTGGACAGATTTCCCCTTTAATAAATAAAATTGTCATTTAAACATTTTTTTGAATTGAATAAGGTTTTCTTTGATAATAACACGAGTTTGATGATTGCAAACAGTAAAGTGTGACAAATGAATCTGTAAGGGGGTAAACATTTTTGCCAAAGTTGGTTTCATACTGGCTTAAGTCATGGCTGCCCTATTTGAAAATATCCCTGACCTGTCAAGGTTATATGTGTTTGTGGTTTTAATGCCATTTGAAGCTGCCATTATTATGCTTTTATGTATTTTTGCTGAGTTTACAAATGGGGGGAGGAAACTGAGAGGACTACACCCTGGAAAATCTCCTCAAGCCTGATTTCAAACAGAATTATAGCTGTTCATGATCAGACACCCAGTGACACCCTATGACAGAGCCTACTGACAGATTTTTACCTTGCACTTAAAAATGAAGACATACAGTATAAGATGCAACTTTCAATCTACTTGGGAAAGACTGAGCAATAAGTAATTGTGAAACTCCTCAGGATGTCTTCAGTATGAAAGGTATATATTTAAGCTTAGTTTGTTGATTAATATAGGTTATTCTAGAGGTTCATGTCAGATTTGTCAGAAAGATTTCCTGGTGGTGACATTCTAAAGTTGATCCAGAACTGGATCTTCGAAATGACAATACTGGCTGTGTTGTTTTTGGTAAGCATGATTTTTTTTTTTTTTTTTTTCGTTTCGCAATAAACAAAAAAAATAATTTGATTCGATTTTATGTTCCCAAAATGTTCTAAAACTTTAAAAAGTGGAAAGTTTAGAACTTGGAGATTTTGGTTAGATTTTAGCCATTGAATAAAATAGTACAAGAAGGCATAGCCAATTCTTGGATGGATCAATTATTCAACAATATAACCCCTTGAAAATGGTCACTTTCGATGTTTGCACATTTTTGAATGAGACTGAGCCCATGCTTGAGAATAAAGCATGTTTAACTTACTTTTAGATATTTAGACAGCTTTGTGTCCCAGCTGTACCTGAAGCTATTGGGAAAAATCCCCTCTTATCAACAGAGATTCCTCTCACTTTCATTTTATAGATGTACAGAGTTTGGGCTGACTGGATGCTTCAGGTAGCCATTAGCTGATTTTTCTCCAATAAATGTGATGTTTTTGTTGGGCGATTGTATGATTTTTGTGTACTTTAGGGCCCAATAGGTTAAAAAAGGAGGTCAAATTGCTCATATGATTAAGTTTTATGTAACAAGATTATACCAGACATTGGAGCAGTAAACACGTTTTTTGTAGTATATAAAGACTTAATCAAAATTATTAAAAAAACTAAAACAAGCTCAGCACCTGAAGAGTTCATGGTATAACAGGCTGGATCTGGTTGGGGCAACAAATTGGAGAGGCCACAGCAATAATAACAGAACAAAAACAATAAGAACCGCCTCACCGTGAGCCAAAACATGCATCTGTTTGCTCCCTGATCACTCAGTAACGTTTTATCACTACCAAAAATCTGAAGAATGCCATATCCAGAAGGAGAAATGAGGTGCCAATGATCGGTTCTCTTTTACAGTATAGAGATGATAGTTAAAACATACATGCTGCCTCTGCAGTCCTGTGGAACGTGTGTTGATGATGTGGGGAGCTGTTTGAGGTGATTGAACCCAGAGGTGAACTTCCTTTCATGAGTTCCATGTGCAGGAGCACAGGCAGAGCCATCCTAATGGGAAACATAGGCCTGGGTATAAATATCCACACTGCAGTGTTCCCTGTAATGTGTGTGCATTGCCGAAGGGGAGAAGGAAGGCAGCACGCACGCCAGCAGTCTCAAGGCTATGGTGAGCATAATGAGAACCATGTTAGCAGGGGTTAGGCCTTGCAAGGTGACTCATCTCATAACAATGCTGCTTACCCGAAAAAAGACTGGGACCATGCATTTGATCAGTTCTGGGTCACACTTTGTGTTTAACCTTGTACTAGATAAGCAACTAGTAATAAAAAATATACAGAAGTATATTTTACATACATACATAGAAGATGAAAAATTGAAATTGTTCTGTACATTTCTGTACGTACATAAACTTGTATTTTACCTATATTAGGACTTTGTATAGACTTCAATTCATTTATTTAGGATTTATGCCTAACCCTAATCCTAACCCCAACCATTACCAGCATATTCCTATCGCTACCCCTACCCTTACCTTTAACTTAATTCACCCGATACCTCAAATCCTTAACCCTAAAAAAGAGGGTCCACCACATTTGGACCGGGCTACGGTTTCCATAAGGCCCATCGGTCTTCAGAAGGCCAGTGACTATACCAGCATTGGTTATAAATAGGTAGCATAGATGAGTAAACACACACACATATAATAACAATCTGCCATACTTCATTATGATGACAGACCTCATGTTTTTTTTAGAAATTTTGTGAATTTATTTTACAACCAAATATTTTAATAAAGTTGTAAGCATATTTCATAAAGACGTGTCTTGTACTTTCCCTACTGAAAACAGTCGTACAACAAGACAGTAAAGTATCCAAATGGATGAGCTTCTTCACTGTGATTGGTTTGTCCCCTTTGTCATCTCAACATCTCTACTTTGGCCTCATATGTCATCATTATTCCAGAAGTCTTCTAGGACATTCAGACAAGAGTGCTTTGCAAAAGAATTCATAGTCTGTTAACTCTCTTTGCTTTTGTCACGGTGTAACAACTTTCATGTATTCTATACGAATGTGACAGAACCAGTGATGGGAATAATGGCATTAAAATAAACGGCGTTACTAACAGCGTTACTTTTCAAACAAACAAATCAAACAAATTACTTTTTTCAGTGTTCAACGCCTTGACCATTACTGACAATTAAATGGGGCGCGTTATAAACTAAAGCTACTCATTGAAGCTCTTGTCATCTGATGTGGCTCACAGCCACAGGAGCTAAGCTTTTTTCGCTGGTGAAGGGAGTAGCGAGGGTTGAGATAATCGCATAAGCGATAATGATTGGCTAAAGTAGAATAAGCTTTCATTGTAAGCCAATCAGAGGCTGTGTTTAATTTACGCACAAACCACAAACACACACAGCAGCCCTGCTCAGGCAAACTAACAGATGTAAGCTGCAAAAATGGCGGGTCTGGAGGTAAAGATTGCGTTTTCAAAGCGGAAGTACAGGCACTAATCTATTCTCCTTGAGGTAAAAGGCAAGAATGTACATATGAAGTAAATGTTAAAAGTAGACTACTTGTCTATGTAATTCCACTTTATGCAACTGGCTTGTGAAACCTCAGGAAAAATCTAAATTCATAGACATATTTAAATATTTAAAAAATGCAATAGTTACTTTCCCTGTTAGCTAATTACTTTTATAGTGGAGTAACTCAGTTACTAAGTTACTTTTTGGGAAAAATAACTAGTAACTATAACTAATTACTTTTTTAATGTAACATGCCCAGGCAGCTGCTCTCTGCCTGCTCCCTCCTCCTGCAGACGCTGGTTCGCTCAAGGACCGTCATAAAATTTCCGAACCAAACATTCTGTTTCATGGTGGTAGTGTTTTCTGTGTTTTGAGGGAAATGTTTGTGAGTCTGAACAACTGATTTTATGTGTGATCAGCTGGTTTTGGATGTTATAAAATACAGCGCCCCCTACCTGTGTGTAATTCAGAAGCTTGTCTTTTCTTTTCTTTCAGCCTGCAGGCATGGTTTATGTAAATAGTTACATTAAATTTTGGCTCCGCCCATTGTGCTCCTTAATACTATTGTAGTTGCCCCTTTTATTAACTTATCTCTTCACTACCTTAGTGAAAGCCTAATTTCACCTGGTCCCACGGCCAATCAGTGAACAGCAGTCTGTTCACGTCACATGTAATCCCTACTCAGACCGGATTAAATTTGCTCACGAGGAGGGAGCGTGTGTCGAGTAATTCAGGCAGACTTTTTGTGAAGTGTGTATTGAGGCTTGTGTTGACAACGCATGTGGTGACATTGGAGGCCTCGAGAGCTGGCCGTACCATGTGACTGATTTAGGAACTGGTCCACCGGTGTTACACCATATTCTGTGACCACTGTATGTTGTGACCATAGGAGGTGCTGTTGCATTTTTACCCCGTATCTTGGCCTTAAAGAAGAGTATTCTACGCCAGTTGCGTAAGCTTGGCCGAAGAGAGTGGGGCAAACAAACATAGACATTAATATGTAGATGCCCTATCCAACGCTGAACGGCGTCAAGTCGGAGAACCAAAATGCCTCTTACACAGCATGGAGTTGTTCGAACCATTTAGGTGTACAAACCAAATCATGGAGAGCTGCGCTTTTTAGTAAGAGTTCTCTTAAAAATTCTGACTTTATTCTTTATTCTTATCACCTGTTTGCGCGTGATTCATAGTCTAAGGGACAGCACAACCCTGCTGATTCCCAGTCACAATCTGTTTGAGTGTCTTCTTTTCCTTTGGAATCAGCGAGAAATATGAGAATTTTGGAACAAATAGAAATATATTTATCACAACTTGTATAAAATTGCAGTTGGTTAAACCGATCACCAGGGTCTTTTGCAGTTGTTGGTTCTCTACTGGTTAAGAGCTGCTTCTTGCACCTATGTTATCTGGGTTTGATTCCCAGTTAGGGAACATATTTTTATAAATCTATCTTGGAGAAAGGTTTTTATCTCAAGTAGGCTTCACCTGGTTAAATAAAGACCGCCATTATAAGCATTATAGGTGTAAGTAACATAAGCAAATACATATCACAACCCTCTCCCACATTTGTTTACGCTTTTCCTTTTGATCCAGCCATTGTATCATAAAGACAGATTAAGATCATATTGACACCATATTCAGAATTTATTGGCTTCACAAACACCATTCATTTATTTTGTCAATTTAAAGCTTTACACAAGAAATTCACATCATTATAATCATTCTGCCTATTTTACATTTATTGCTTGATGGTGCAGTAGAGCATATGAAGCATGTCGATGCCTCGGCGCATGGGTCGAGCAATTGGATGGAAAGCCTCAGTGCTTCAGGAGGCTTCATCTCGCCATCACTAGTGCAGAACAGATGGCAGTGGAGATGAGTAGCGTTTAATGATAATAAAACAAGGAAAACTTACAGGTTTGGCACAAGGAGAACCGGAAATTTAACCGGGTAGAGGCCAATGGAAGAAACCAGCAAGGAACAATAAAATCAGGGAACTTATATGCATACGGACATGGAAACCAGGTGAGTCTTATCAGGGGAATACTGAACAACTGAGTGAGAGTACAGAGCAAGGGGCTGAGGGAAGGAGACTTCTAAACACAAAGGAGGCAGAACCAGAACACAAAAGGAACTTCTAACCAAGGGGGTAAAAGACCAGCACTAACAAAAGAACGCACTGAGAATGGAATATAAGAAATAAGCAAAAAAACTAAACACAAAGCAAATAGCTGAATATAGCAAGACATAAACTACCATAATAAACAACAACAAAGAGAAATAAACTGAATATGGCAAGTCATAAATAACAATAAGAAACGCCAAAAATGATCAGAACATAAGCACAAAGGAAAACACAAACACCTGTGGATCATGACAAGGTGGTTATAAAAGCATGATTTTTTTTCTTTAACAAAATGGTGGAAGACTAAATGAATATATGGAATGAACATCCACTGAATTAAAAGGCTTTAAACTTAACATGCTTATTGCTCGGAATATAATCTGTTCTCGTTGTCCTGCTATCAATAGAGTAACAATGCAAGTTAAAATTAGCTGGAGCTGGGGCTAAGACAGCTACCATGTGATCTGCAAACATGCTGATCTAACCTTATTACCATGCCAAGTTCACTTTCAAAAAAGCATTAACATAATAAGAGTGATGGATGGTGTTTCCACTCCATGACTCTCCAAACAGTGGGCTTCCTGTCTAGTAAATAGCAGAACTATGTAGGAGAGACTGGTAATGTATGGAAACAGAGACTCTGTTCCAATCAAAGAGAAAATTCCATTCAGTCTAGAACTTTTTGTAGAATCTTATTAAAATGACTAACTGTAGGAACAGGATGACAGGACGTGTTAGTGGTTCTGCAACAATAATCGTTTCTAAATCCGTGATACACCTAGAGACCAGTAACCTGCCAATGTCTGACTCCTAGTGGTAACCATTACAGCCTTTTATAGTTCTTTGTGCTAAAACTAACATAATTTTCATCATAATGAAAAATAGAACCGCAAGAAATCTCCAAAATTTACAACAGGTTTATGATGCAGGCCTGGAAGCAACAATGCTGGCTGATACTCAAAACCAGTCCGCATGGCAGGCTGAAATGAAAATAGGACAGAGCACGCCTTCTTCACAAAGCTGCCTCTTTCAGATATCAATTTGGGCCAAGCAGGAAGACGCTGGATGGCGGGAGATGGATTGTTTGGGTATTAACACAGTGTGAGGCCTGAGCAGAAGATGGTGCCAGAGTGTGGCTGGCAGCTTCATCACAGACTTGGGAAGTGAACAATCTTCAGTGTGACTGTTCTGATTTATACAGAACAGCTGTCAAAGTGAGTAGCACATAGCACATAAGGAGGCACAAGTGAATTTCAGCAAAAAAGCAAAGTTTTTCAAATTTGCTTGGCATCTCTGTTGGGGAACGCTTTCTTTTTAGCCCAACATACTGGAACCCATCTCCATGCTGTGGGGAGGAGAGCAAGAAGTGGAATCCCAGGCCGGCACCAGCATTTATTAGCGGTGTCTCAGTAATATAACCACCTCTCAGCGGAGGGCCAGAGAGCTTCCCTTTTCTTCCAAATCTCAGCCAAAAATAAGGCCATCGTTAGAGGAGAAGCCTGCCACAGCCTGGAGAGAGAAAAGAGAAAAGAGAGAATGAGCCAGACTGGCAGAAGGAGCAAGGGGTTCTTCTTTTTTAACATGTTGCACCTTCTGTTTTTTATTTTGTCTCATCATTTTCAAGAGAAGTGTCCATCATCTTTATTCCCATTTATGTGTTGATTTACACAGGTCTCTTGTTGTTTTCTGGCTTCAGCCTGGCTTTTCCTGTTTGGAAAGTTGGAATTTCTGTAGGTTTAAACTAAACTATTTATCTATTTCTAGACGCAGCCAAGGGCCGGAGGGGGTCTGGTCTGGGGACCAGTGGATTTCGTCTCTTCTTTTTGCAGATGACGTGCTCCTGCTGGCCCCCTCTAGACAAGACCTACAGCATGCGCTGGGGCGGTTCGCAGCCGAGTGTAAAGCAGCTGGGATGAAGATCAGCTCCTCCAAGTCAGAGGCCATGGTACTCGACCAGAAAAGGGTGGCTTGTCATCTTCAGGATGGAGGAGAGTTCCTGCCTCAAGTGGAGGAGTTCAAGTATCTCGGGGTCTTGTTCACGAGTGAGGGAAGAATGGAGCGGGAGATCGACAGACGGATTGGTGCGGCTGCCGCAGTAATGGGGGCACTGTGCCGGTCCGTTGTGGTGAAGAGAGAGCTGAGCCGAAAAGCGAAGCTCTCGATTTACCGGTCGGTCTACGTTCCTACCCTCACCTATGGCCATGAACTTTGGGTCATGACCGAAAGAACAAGATCCCGGATACAAGCGGCTGAAATGAGCTTCCTCCGTAGGGTGGCCGGGCACTCCCTTAGAGATAGGGTGAGGAGCTCGGCCATCTGGGAGGGGCTCGGAGTAGAGTCGCTGCTCCTCCATATCGGGAGGAGCGAGTTGAGGTGGCTCGGGCATCTATACCGGATGCCTCCTGGACGCCTTCCTTGGGAGGTGTTCCAGGCACGTCCCACCGAGAGGAGGCCCAGGGGACGGCCTATGACACGCTGGAGGGAACTATGTCTCTCGGCTGGCCTGGGAACGCCTTGGGCTCCCCCGGACCGGAGGAGCTGGAGGAGGTGTCTGGGGAGAGGGACGTCTGGGTGTCACTGCTCAGTCTGCTGCCCCCGCGACCCGGTCCCGGATAAGTGGAAGACGACGAGTACGAGTACGAGTACGAGTACGAGTACGAGTATTTATCTATGTCCCCTACATAAACCTGAGACCTGCGGGACAATATCTCAGCCAAATTTATTTCCATTCACTCAACCTGCCAATTATCCATATATCTACATCAGATCATTTACAAAAAACAATGGGATAAAATAAGCCTGATCATTTGATATTGATGTACCCATCTTCACTAACACAGGAAAGGTGTTTTAGTCCTGAGAGGTGGCTGTAAGGAGTCTAAGGACTAAACAACACACTGGAACATGACTTTTTTTAATAACATAGGTAAATATAGAAATAACGAATGGCTAAAATCAAAACTCAATTCAATTCAATTCAGTTCAGTTTATTTATATAGCGCCAATTCACAACACGTCGTCTCAAGGCACTTCACAAAAGTCAGGTACATACATTCCAATGAATCTTAATCATTGAACAGTGCAGTCAGATTCTGTTATTTATTCAAATTGGATAAAAATTTTTCTATCTAAGTTACCCAGCAGATTGCTCCAGTCAGTGACTTGCAGCATTCAACCCTCCCGGATGAACATGTAGAGACAGTGGACAGTCACTGGCATGGACTTTGCAGCAATCCCTCCTTACTGAGCATGCATGTAGCGACAGTGGAGAGGGGGAAAAACTCCCTTTTAACAGGAAGAAACCTCTAGCGAAAACCGGCTCAGTGGGGGGGGAATCTGCCACGACCGACTGGGGGTTTTTTGAGAGAACGAGGGGGAAGACACAAAGAGAACAAAGAAGCACTGATCCAGGAGTACTTTTCTATGGGAAGGGGAAAGGTAAATGTTAATGGGGATGTAGCTCCTTTAGTCGTTTCACCTAGAAAAAAAACAGATAAACTCTGAGCCAGTTTTCAAGGTTAGAGTCTGAAGAGAGCACATAGAGTTAGTTATAGTAAAAGCTTAGTCAGTAGCTATGTCTAGGAGAGAGAAAGGGCTAAACACTGAAGACAGGGCCATGGGGATCATCGATAGAGGATGGCATTAAGTTGTTGCCAGCAGAAGCTTGGAGGATTCCCCCTCTCCAAAAGGTGTTACAGGTAGACATTGAGTCAGGCCAGGTGCAGCTTCTAGAAGAGAAAAAGAAGAGAACAAAGTTAAAAAAGCTGAAAAAAAACAGCAAATAATACAAAATTGAAGAGTAGTGTGAAAAGTAGCGAAGAGGGTGAAAGTGGTCATTATGTCCTCCAGCACCTAAGCCTATAGCAGCATAACTACAGAGATTTTTTCGGATAACTAAGCCACTCTAACTATAAGCTTTATCAAAAAGGAAAGTTTTAAAGCCTAGCCTTAAAAAGTAGACAGGGTGTCCCGCCTCACGGACTAAACTGGGAGCTGGTTTTCCACAGGAGAGGAGCCTGATAACTAAAGGATCTGCTTCCCATTCTACTTCTAGAGACTCTAGGAACCACCAGTAAACCTGCAGTCTGAGAACGAAGTGCTCTGTTAGGAACGTATGGAAAAATCAGATCTCTGATGTATGATGGAGCTAAATCATTAAAGGGGGCTTTATATGTGAGGAGGAGAATTTTAAATTATATTCTGGATTTAACAGGGAGCCATGAAAGGGAAGCTAAAGTAGGGGAAATATGACTTCTTTTTTTAAATTTTCATCAGAACTCTTGCTGCAGCATTTTGAATCAGCTGAAGGCTTTTAACTGCATTTTTGGGACATCCTGATAGTAAAGAATTACAATAGTCCAGCCTTGAAGTAACGAATGCATGGACAGTTTTTTAGCATCAATCCTGGACAGGATATTTCTAATTTTGGCAATGTTCCGGAGATGATAAAAGGAAATCCTAGAAACCGTTTTTAAAAGGGATTTAAATGACATGTCCTGATAAAAAATAACACCAAGGTTTTTTTACTTTATTATCAGAGGTCAATATAATGCCATCCAGGTTAAGTGATTGACTAAGTAGTTTCTGTTTCAAAGACTCCAGTCCAAAGACGACAACTTCTGTCTTGTCTGAATTTAGAAGCAGAAAATTTAAAGTCATCCAAGTTTTTATGTCTTCAAGACATGCTTGTAGTCTATCTAACTGGTTGGGCTCATCAGGATTTATGGATAAGTAAAGCTGAGTGTCATCAGCGTAACAGTGAAAATTTATTCTATGCTGCCTGATAATTTGACCTATTGGAAGCATATATATAGTAAAGAGATTGGCCCAAGTACTGAACCCTGTGGTACTCCACAATTAACCCTGGAGTTTTTAAAGATATTTTATCATTTACATGAAAAACTGGAATCTGTCAGACAAATAAGATTTAAACCAGCCTAGCGCTGTTCCCCTGATCCCTACAGCATATTTCCGCCTTTCTAAGAGAATATTATGATCGACTGTATCAAAAGCAGCACTGAGATCTAAGAGGACAAGTACAGACACAAGTCCATTATCTGAGGCAATAAGAATATCATTAGTGACTTTCAGCAGAGCTGTTTCAGTGCTATGATGAGCTCTGAAAACCTGACTGAAACTCTTCAAAAAAGGTCATTGCTGTGTAAATGCTCACACATTTGATTAGCAACTTTTTTCTCAAGAATTTTAGATAAAATGGGAAGATTGGATATCGGTCTGTAATTTATTAAGTCATCTCGATCAAGCGAAGGTTTCTTAAGTAAAGGTTTAATTACAGCTACCTTAAAAGCTTGTGGTACATATCCATTTACTAAAGATAAATTAATCATATCTAAAATGGGGCTGGTAATCAGAGGGAACACTTCCTTAAATAATTTGGTTGGGATTGGGTCTAACATACAAGTTGAAGGTTTAAATGAAGCTAATATTTCTGTCATAACCGTGTTATTTACCACATCCAGACTTTAGTTTTACGTCCAAAATAAATCCATTTCAGATTTCAATGTTAACCTACACTAGCGGTCAAAAGTTTTAGATACACTTTTTCACTTAATGGGTCTCCTTATTTTCATGACCATTTACATTGCAGATTCTCACCAAAGGCAACAAAACTGTGAATGAACACACATGGAATTATGAAGCAAACTACAAGTGTGAAATAACTCTAAACATTTTAAGACTTTAGATTCTTCAAAATAGCCACCCTTTGCTCTGACTACTGCTTTGCTCTCTTAGCATTCTCTCCATGAGCCTCATGAGGTGGTCACCTGAAATGGTTTTCCAAACAGTCTTGAAAGAACTTCCCAGAGGTTCATTGAGAGACGGCCAGAGGTTAATATTTCAGTCATTACTGCAAAGAGTAGCTACTTTAAGTTATTTTACAATTTTTCATTAGCTACATAACTCATTTGTTCATTCACAGTTTTGATGCCTTCAGTGAAAATCTATGTACAATGTAAATAGTTATAAACATAAAGAAACCCATTAAATAAGAAATCTGAGTATGTGTGATGAGCTGGTTTAGGATGTTATTACATACAGCGCTCTGCCTGCTGTAATTCAGAAAGCTGATTTGTCCTTTTTCTTCCTTCAGGCATGGTTTATAAATGGGGAAAATGAATTTTTTAAAACCCCTCTGGCCACTTTGGTCCTTAATATTATTGTAGTTGATCGTGAGTTTTTTTTAATTTTCGGGCACTGTCTCAACGAAGACCTACTTCCTCCCCCACGGCCAATCATTTTTAAAAAAAATGGTCACGTCACATGTAGTCCCTACTCAGCCTTGGTCGGACCTGCTCAGGAGCAGGGACCAAAAAACTAGGCACCGGTACAGGAAAAACTGTAATGGAAACGCTCGCAAAGCGACCTGAGTGGAGTCGAGTCGGGCCAAATCGAGCCAGTGGAAAGGGGGCATAAGGGAGCTACAGTATTATACCAAATCAATGAATTCCGGTGTTCCAATAATTTCCATAGCTGCAGGTGTATAAGGTTTGGTGTGGAGAAACTTGACTGGCCGGTACAGAGTCCTGACCTCAGGCTTCTTGAACACCTTTGGGATGAATTAGAGCGGAGGCTGCAATTCTGGTTTAATCATCTAACTATGAACACACTCCTGAACCTTGTGGAAGATGCTTACAGAATAGTTAAAGTTGCTATTGCTGGCAACAGTGGGTCCATCAATAAACTGGACCTTATAGATTAAGAATGGGACATCATCAAAATTCATGTACATAAAAAAGTAGACAGACAAATACTTTTGACAATACAGTACAGTATATAGCACATCTGTTTAATTGACTGTCAGTGCGCCAGATGGGCTGGTCTGAAGATTTCAGAAACGGATACCTACTTAATAAAGCTGCCACTAAGTTGTCAGGTTTAGTGGATTATTTATAGGACCAGAGTGCAGACATGAACTCAGAAGCAACATGATGAAAAGGGGGATATTAAAGACAAAAAGGATAAACTTACAGAACCAGGAGGAACAGGAATTGGAGTATGACAAAGACACAGGAATTTTGTCTGGAAACCACACGCACGGCAACGAAAGGATCCAGTGAAGAACAATGAGAATCAGAGAGCCTTTCTAATCAAACACTCAATTTAATTTAATTTAATTTAATTTCATTTCATTTCATTTCATTTCATTTCATTTCATTTCATTTCATTTCATTTCATGCAAACATACTTTATTAATCCCAAACAGAAATAAAATGTTGTTGCAGCTCATTATGCAGGTTTCTTCAAAGAACCGTTGTAGATGCTGATGGCTGTGGGCAGGAAGGATCTCCTGTAGCGTCTGTCTTACAGCAGATCTGAAGAAGCCTCTGACTGAAGACACTCTGTTGTTTTAGGACAGTCTCATGAAGAGGATGCTCAGGGTTTCCATAATGTTCCATAATGTTCCTTATTTTGTGCTTACTTTGTGCAATGATCTCCAGAAGTTCCAGAGGAGTCCCTAGAACAGAGCCAGCCTTCCTTATCAGCTTGTTGAGCTTTTTTAAGTCCCTGGCTCTGATGCTGCTTCCCCAACAGATGATGGCAGAAGAGATCACACTCTCCACAACAGACTTATAGAAAATATGCAGCATCTTGCTGCAAAAACTGATGGTCCTAAGCTTCCTCAAAAAGTATAGCCTGCTCTGTCCCTTCTTGTAGACGGCTTCACAGTTGAAATCAGGTTGAATTATGTTAGAACATGATCCTCACAGCTCCACGGTGATAAGCAAACTGAAGTGGGTCCTGATAGTTTATTGCTTGCTTACTTAGGTGGGCCAACAGGAGTCTCTCTAGGACCTTCATAATGTGGGTTGTCAGGGCAACAGGTCTATTGTCATTGAGGACAAATGGGTTAGTTTTCTTTGGTACCAGAACAAAACAGGACATCTGGACCAGCAGCCTTATTCCAGTTTAGACTTTTCAGTTGCCTCTTCACCTGAGAATTCTAACATGAGTTTATATGAGGGAGAGCCTATTCTATAAACATTTGAACTGCTAAAAAACAATTTCTCATGGTACATTTTAATTAACCAAAGAGCTGGGACAAGACTCGTTGCGGTGCCAAGGTAGACTCACTTGAACTGTAAACCACACTGGCAGTTTATGAGTTTCCACTTTCCTGGATCTAATTATGTTCTCCAAGAAGTCTCCAGACATTTTGCTGAGCAACACTTGGATGCAAATCCAGCTCATCTATAAACTGTTTTATACTTAAAAATGCACTGTAGGATGGTAGACATCACTACACAGCAGCAACAGCAGTGGAGCAAGAGTGGTACAGGGAGTACATTCTGCTTACACAACAGAGTTTGAACTTTTCCATTTACTTTTAAGCAGACATCTTTAGAAGCATACCAGCTTTGTGTGTTCATCTCTTTCTTAGGAATATAGCATTTTCCTAGAAAAACCACTGCATCTAGAGCTCATCCCAATAATGCATCACCTTCTCAAATGATCAAGCCTCATCATACAAATGTGTCTATTAATCTTATGAAATTTTTGCATCTTGAACAAATAGTGGCAGTTTAGCTGGCATTGGCAGGCAACCATCTAAAGTGTGAGGAGGAATTTTAAAACTAAAGAATGAACTGAATATGGGAAGCCAGGAGTGTCAAGTTTAAGAATAAAGCAAAACTCAAAACCAAAGTCCCAAAGATCATAACACAACCACATTGTTGTGGATGGATTTTGGCCCAATCTTATTTCCAACATTGGTTTAGTTCATTTAGGTTTGCACACATTTGTTCCTATTCAGCTTTTTCAAGTTTCCACCCCAGCACTTCAGTCAAACTAAGGTCTGGACTTTGACTGGGCCATTGCAACACCTTGAATCCGAATCAGCTTTATTACCAAGTTTGTAAAGACAAACAAGGAATCTGACTCCGGTACACATTGCTCTCAGTGAGAATTTATTTCTTTTTTTTGGTATATATAGCAGGGGAATTAAAGAATATCTTTTCAAATGTAAATACATACACAATTCACTTTAAACAGAATATAATGTGAGATCAGTCCAAGTATGCATGCTGTTGTTCTGGAACTCTGACTTTCAAGTGTTCAGCAGAGAAACAGCCCGGGGGAAGAAATTGTCTCTGTGGCGGCTGGTTTTAGTAGACAGCACTCTGTAGCGCCACCTGAAGGTAAAGGTGTTGCAATGGCCCAGTTTTTGTGCAGGGTGTGTGGGGTCTGCAGAGATTTTAGCTGCCCCTTTCCTCACCCTAGACCTGTATAAGTCGTGGATAGAAGGAAGGTCAGCCCTAATGATTCTCTCTGCAGACCTCATTGTTTGTTGCAGTCTGGACCTGTCCTGTTTTGATGACGAACGAAACCACAGTGAGATGGATGAAGACTGAATTGTGGCAGTTTAGAAGATGTCCAGCAGCTCCTGTTTAAGGTTGTACTTCTAGAGTTTCCTCAGGAAGTACAGTCTCTGCTGGGCCTTCTTCAGAACATTGTGTTTGTGTGAGGACCATCTCAGGTTTCACGAAATGGTGGTTCCCAGAAACCAGAAGTGGTCCACAGCAGACACAGTGTTGTTTAGGATGGTGAGAGGGTATGAGGGGCGATGTTCTCTGAAAGCCCACCATCATCTCCACAGTCTTGGGTGGGTTAAGTTCCAGGTGGTTCTGACCACACCAGTGTACCAGCTGATCCACCTCCTCTCTGTATGCAGACTCATCACTGTCCTGGATCAGTCTAATAACACTGGTGTCATCTGCAAACTTCAGGAGTTTCACAGACGGGTCTGCTGAGGTGCAGTCATTTGTGTAGAGGGAGAAAAGGGGCAGGGAGAGAACTCACCCCTGGGGGGCGCTGGTGCTGATGGTTCTTGTGCGGGAGAAGATGCTCCCCAGCCTCACCTGTTGGAATGTGGCAAGAGCTGCAGGGGATTAACAGTTGTTCTCTTCAAACAGGCTTGGAGCACCAACAACACGATAATTTCACAGTCATGTTTGAAAGATGTGTAGTATTGCCCAGTGAAGTGTAGACCTTTTTATCTACTGAGAGTACTGCAGTGTATCACTGTGAGTACATTGCATATCCTGCCCTTTGCCAACAAGGATAAAGCACAGAAAGGCCTGTGTGATATGGATGTCCAGCATGAAAACCCCTACTCAGATGCTGCTTTTATAATTGTGGGACATTTTAATCACTGTAACCTCAAGAAAAGCACCCACACACTCCACCAGTTTGTTAGTTTCCCCACCAGGGGAAACACCATCGTGGACCACTACTACTGCAGCATTAATAATTCTCACTTTGGGTTTACTTTCAGCCTTGTGCTGTAAGTTGGCCTCAGCAGGACAGCTAGATTGTCAGATTTGCCAGTCACCTCAAAATCTGTGACTATGTGGACTGAGTGCACTGGCAGAGCTGCAGGGTTGCTTGGAGGCCACAGACATGGACATTCTTAAGAAGGCCACCAAGGATATTCATGGATACACAGACACTGTTAGCAGCTATGTCAACTAGTTCACCTCCATCTGTGTTCCCTCTCGACCTGTTTGTGTTTTTTCAATTAGAAGCTCTGGTTCAATACAGATGTTTGCAGGAGGATCTGTAGCCCTGATTGTTAATCTGACTGTGTTTGGGGTTTTGAGTTTGTGTTCTGTTCACTTTCTCTGCACTGCCATGTTCTTGCTTTAATTCAGTTCATTAAGGTTTATGCATTCATTGTGGTGTTTAGGTCTTTGTTTCTTCACTTGATTCGTATGTTTTAGTTTGGATTTCCTGATAAACCTGGTTCCCCCGTTTATGTGCTTTTCGCAGTTTCATTGTTTACTTATTTCAGTTCTCGTTTTCTGTTTCCTCCCTGCTCATCATGTTAATTAATCACTCTCCCTCAGTTACCTTCAGTCTCTCCCCCACCAGCTGATCCTGATTCCCCTCTGATTAACTCCCTGCATTCATTGGTCCATTCTCCACTTCCCCCTCAGTTTTTATTCATATTTAATCAAAGAGAAATCTAAATCAAATCATTTGATATGACCAACCTTCAGAATAGCATCGTTTTTTCCAGGTCCACTTGCACGAAGTTTTTGAAGGACCTCGGCTGGTAGGTTGTTCCAAACATCTTGGAGAACTAACCACAGATCTTCTGTGGATGTAGGCTTTCTCACATCCTTCTGTCTCTTCATGTAATCCCAGACACCCTCCATGATGTTGAGATCAGGGCTCTGTGGGGGCCATACAATCGCTTCCAGTAAGTCTTGTTCTTATTTAAACTGAAGACAGTTCTTAATGACTTTGGCTGTATGTTTGGGTTCACTCATTTAGCATTTTGTAAATTGATAAAAATAAACAATCATCATTTATATTTCTGAAAGCATTCTTTTTTTACAGCATTTTTTCACACCTGCCTAAAACTTTTACACAGTACTGTATGTGGCAAGGAATACATTCAATCACAAAATTTAGGACTAACCTCAGCAGTACAGTGGTTTGTGATTCCTTCCAACTACATTCACTCAACCGTTTCTATTCAAGATTTCACAGGGAAAATAGTGACACCCCTTCAAAGTTCCCCTGCAACCTTGAGGAGACTGATCTCCAAGTGTCACTCACTCAGGTCCTGAGAGGGTTCAAGCAGTTGAATCCCCGTAAGGCTGCTGGATCCGATAGGGTAGCACAGAGAGTCCTGAAGGCCTGTTGCGGGCCCCTGGCAGGGGTGGCACAGTTTCCTTCATGCAGAAAACTGTGCCACGTACATTTAAATAGATCCCCTGCAGTTTGCATAGTGCACCAACAGATCAGAGGACAATGCAATGGCCCTCACACTCCACTCAGTACTTCAACACTTGGACATTCACAAAACATCTTGCCTTGTATCAACGGTTCAGGCTGGTGGTGGTGGTGTAATGGTGTGAGGGATATTTTCTTGGCCCACTTTGGGCCCCTTAGTACCAATTGAGCATCGTGTCAACGTCACAGCCTACCTGAGTATTGTCACTGACCATGTCCATCCCTTTATGACCACAGTGTACCCATCTTCTGATGGTTACTTCCAGCAGGATAACGCGCCATGTCATAAAGCACGAATCATCTAAGACTGGTTTCTTGAACATGACAATGAGTTCACTGTACTCAATTGGCCTCCACAGTCACCAGATCTCAATCCAATAGAGCACCTTTGGGATGTGGTGGAACGGGAGATTCGCATCATGGATGTGCACCCGACAAATCTGCAGCATCTGTGTGATGCTATCATGTCAATGTGGATCAAAAACTCTCTGACGAATGTTTCCAGTACCTTGTTGAATCTATGCCACGAAGGATTAATGCAGTTCTGAAGGCAAAAGGGGGTCCAACCTGGTACTAGTGGGTCCAACCCGGTACTAGCAAGGTGTACCTAAAAAAGTGACTGGTGAGTGTAGTTCGGCATTCAACAATGCCATTGAAACTGACTGGGAAGCTGCCAGACCTTGGAATATCAACACCCACCCGGAACTGGATCCTGGACTTCCTGGTAGACAGACCACAGGTGGTGAAGATAGGAAAAAGGGTCTCGGCAGAGCTCAGAAAATAGAAAGAAACATCACAGGGGGGCTTACTCAGCCCAAAACTATTTTCCCTGTACAGATACGACTGTATCTTCACACAAGACAGCAACATCGTAATTAATTATGTAGATGACACGTCCATCCTGGGTCCTATCAAAGGGAAGGATGAGTTCGCATACAGGGAAATGGTCTACAGGGGGAGAACAATGACCTGGTGCTCAATATAGATAAAACAAAAGAGCTCAACCTGGATTTCAGGACGAAACCCTCTCCTCTGCAGCCCCTCACCATCAAAGGGGTGGGAGTGGAGCGGGCTAACGATTTTAGTTTCCTCGTCTTTCACACCTTTCAAAATCTGAGCTGGGCCAAAAACTCAGTGAAAACTGTGAAAAAAGCCTAGAGGTGTCTGTATTTCATCCGATTGCTGAATAAGGCTGGACTTGGACCCCAGCCCCTCACCCAGGCGTACAGAGGACTTGTTGAGAGCATCCTCACCAGTGGAATCATCGTGTTGTTCAGGATCACTATGCTGGCTGAGAGGAAATCACTTCAACGTGCCAACAAGACAGTAGAGCGAATCATCAGCCTTCCCTGCATGGACGCTATATACTATGGAAGCAAAATAGTCTCATTAAAATCAGACATGTTTTAGACATTGAATTTATGACACTGAATTTTTATCCTGTGCAATTATGTATGTGAATTTTTTTTTGTACTTATAATTTGCCAGCAAAAATTCACCTGCAAAATTCGCCTGAAAAAATTCACCTGCAGAAATTCACCTGCAGAAATTCGTCTGAAAAAATTCACCTGCAGAAATTCACCTGCAAAAATACACCTGCAGAAATTCACCTGCAAAAATTCACCTGCAAATTTTAAGTACAAAAAAAAATTCACATACATAATTGCACAGGATAAAAATTCAGTGTTATAAATTCAATGTCTAAAAATGTCTGATTCTAATGAGACTATTTTACATCCATAATATACACACAGCGGAGCAGGAGGAAAGCACAGAGTATTCTCAGGGACAAACAACATCCAGCACATGCTCTGTTTAGGTAAAGGGACTCTGGGTATAACCTGAGACATCACAGACCAGAGAGTATCCCCATTCACAGGGCCTCCTTTCAGAACAGCTTCTTTCTATTTGTTGTCAGACTGATTTCACAGGACATTAAGAGGGAAAGCACATATCCCACTTCAGAAATCACACACTGACTCGCTCCTCCAAAACACCCCAAAGTGGCTCAATAATATTTAGATCTGGTGACTGTGCAGGCCATGGGAGATGTTCAACTTCACTTTCATGTTCATCAAACCAATCTTTCACCAATCTTGCTGTGTGTATTGGTGCATTGTAATCCTGATACACGGCTTCGCCTTCAGGATACAATGTTTGAACCATTGGATGCACATGGTCCTCAAGAATGGTTCGGTAGTCCTTGGCCCATCTAGCACAAGTATTGGACCAAGGGAATGACATGATATGGCAGCCCAAACCATCACTGATCCACCCCCATGCTTCACTCTGGGCATGCAACAGTCTGGGTGGTACACTTCTTTGGGGCTTCTCCACACGGTAACTCTCCAGGATGTGGGGAAAACAGTAAAGATGGACTCATCAGAGAACAATACATGTTTCACATTGTCCACAGCCCAAGATTTGCGCTCCTTGCACCATTGAAACTGCTGTTTGGCATTGGCATGAGTGACCAAAGGTTTGGCTATAGCAGCCCGGCCGTGTATATTGACCCTGTGGAGCTCCCGACGGACAGTTCTGGTGGAAACAGGAGAGTTGAGGTGCACATTTAATTCTGCCATGATTTGGGCAGCTGTGGTTTTATGTTTTTTGGATACAATCCGGGTTAGCACCCGAACATCCCTTTCAGGCAGCTTCCTCTTGCGTCCACAGTTAATGCTGTTGGATGTGGTTCGTCCTTCTTGGTGGTATGCTGACATTACCCTGGATACCGTGGCTCTTGATACATCACAAAGACTTGCTGTCTTGGTCACAGATGCGCCAGCAAGACGTGCACCAACAATTTGTCCTCTTTTGAACTCTGGTATGTCAACCATAATGTTGTGTGCATTTCAATATTTTGAGCAAAACTGTGCTCTTACCCTGCTAATTGAACCTTCACCCCTCTGGCCCCTTACTGGGGCAAATGTGCAATCAATGAAGACTGGCTACCAGGCTGGTCCAATTTAGGCATGAAACCTCCCACACTAAAACGACAGGTGTTTCAGTTTCATTGTCCAACCCCTGTATGTTAAAGGGCCATATCGCCATGACCTTCTGTCTGACATGGTTGTGCAATAGTATGATCATTCTGTCTTTCATTGATTCTGTGCAATACATAATACTGCATGTCAACACACAGTGTGTGCGTTTGTCTTTTTTTGTTCTATTTATTATGCATTTTTTTCATAATCCGATTTTTCCTGGGCTTTGAGTAATGCACAACAGTTTCAATTGAATTCAATTCAGTTTCATTTATGTAGAGCCAATTAACAATACATGTAGCCTCAAGGTAGCCTCAAGGCACAATACATACATTCCAATTAATCCTAACTATCAAACAGTGCGGTCGGATTCAGTTTTTTATTCAAATTGGTTAAAAGGTTTACTATCTAAGGACACCCAGTAGATTGCATCGAGTCAGTGACTTGCAGCATTTACTCCTCCTAGATAAGCATGTAGTGACAATGGACAGTTGCTTGCCTCGACCTTGCAGCAATCCCTCATACTGAGCATGCATGTAGCGACAGTGGAGAGGAAAATGCCCATTTCACAGGAAGAAACCTCCAGCAGAACCAGGCTCAGTGTGAGTGGCCATCTGCTAAGACCGACTGGGGGTTTGATAGAACAGAGCAGAGGAGTACTTTCTATAGGTAGGTGAAACATTAATGGTTATAGCTCCTTTAGTGGCTTCATCTAGGAGAGAAAGGCAGCTAAGGAACTCTGAGCCAGTTTTCAAGTCTAGAGTATGAAAGAGAGCACATAGAGTTTGTCACAGTAGAAGCTCAGCCAATAGACATGTCTAGGAGAGACAGGGTTAAACACTGAAAGACGGGGTCAATTGTATCATCTGTAGAAGCTGAGTCAAGTTGTTGGCAGCAGAAGCTTGGCCGATGTCCCCCTCCAGGAAGGTGTCACAGCTAAACACAGAGCCAGGTCAGATGTAGCTTCTAGAAAGATAAAAAACAGAAATAACATTTTAAACAAACAAGTTAAAGCTGAAATAACAGCAAATAGCACAAATCAATATACTTTTACTGTCCTGTACTGTATCTAAACAAATGATAAATAAATATCTAATCTAATATAATCAAACGTTTTGAGTTAAGGTGTTTTAACATATACTACAACATGTGTCTGTGTGAAGTTAATGTAACTTTGAAATGTATCCTTCAAGCCAAGCTAACTTTATTTGTAAGCACTTTAAATACGGCACAACTGACCAAAATGCCGAACAGATATCAAACATAAGCAGTGAAACAAAAAGACAAAATAAACACATAAAAGAAATGAGCTCTCCCATGTTGGGACAAAAGCCAAAGAAAAAAGATGAGTGAAAAGATGAGAACAAGATGAGAAAAAGATGAGAAAAAAAAGAGTTTTCAGAGCAGATTTAAAAATACAGTGAAGACGCATGTCTGATGTGCACTGGCAGTGAGTTCCAAAGCCCTGAAGCTGCCATAGAAAAAGCTCTGTCCCCTCTGTTCTATTGCCATGTCCTCAAAACATCCAGGATAGGCTGGTCTACTGACCTGCAGTCTAAAAGATCATGTTTCATTTTTGCCAGTTGTCTCAGTGGCAAAAATACTGGATTTCACCACTGAACTAAACTGCCTCTAAAGATTAAAATCACTGTCCATTTTTACTCCAAGAGGGTTTATGTACACAGCCTGTGGACCAGGCTCTATACATGACACCCCCTGGAGACCCCAGACCTAAAAAGCAAAACCTCTGTTTTTAAGTCATTAAAATTAGGACGTTAAGAGTCATCCAGGCTTCTCACTCTCACAATAACTGCATGGAGTGGGAGTACCCCCATTTAGGGAAAAAATGAACCTGACAGTCATCTGCATAAAAATGAAAGGCACATTTGTGGTTCCTAAAAATGTGCCCCAAGAAATGCAAATATGTCAAAAAAAGCAGAGTCCCAAGAACTGAGCCTTGTGGGTCTCCACAGGAACAGGAAAAAGAGGAAGATTTAAAATTGCCCAGGCTGACACAGAATGTTCTGTCAGGTAGGACCTTAACCAGTCAAGGGCAGTCCCTCAAATGCCAATAATATGGTCTAAACGAGATATTAAAATGTTGTGATCCACAATATCAAATGTAATACCTGAGTCCCATAAAACTGGGATCACACAATTCCCAGAGTCTGTAGCTAAAAAAGTATAATTAAAATTTTGTGCTGTGAAGTGACTTAAAGCCAGACTAAGGGCACATTCACGCGCATTCACTTGGGCTAGTTTGCTTTTTGGACCGGACCAAACAAAGTTGTGCAATTCAGAGACAGTAATGTGCCGATCGACAAGAAAAAAAAAACATGAAGAAGGAAGTCAGTTTCATCAGGGTTTTCTGTTGCTACTTTGGTTTTCAAACTTAGTTTTGCACCTCTTCACTACCCCACGTAGCCCCACGAGACATTTTCAAACTTTTTTGTCTTTGGATTTATGCTCTTCCTTTGTTTTTCCTCTACCTCTTCTTCTTTTACCTTCTTCTTCTCCTCTACCTCTCTTCCTGCTTTTGGTACACTGGGCCAGCATGCATTTACACTGCAAGTGAATCACTCCAGGTGCTGGATAAACTGTGCCGAGACTGGCAGTTGTAACCGCACCAGGGTACGGTTCTTTGGTCAGTTTTAGGGTCCGGGATTGTTTCACACCAGCATGATCTGCTCCCAAAACTGGACACAGCACAAAGCATTCTAAAGGTTTGGTGTAAAGCACTCTTAAAGACCTTAGGAATGTTATGTCCTGTTAAAAAGTCCATCGATTGTGTATAGACAATTTTCCCCAATATTGTCTAAAGAAAAGAGCTTGGAAATTGGTCCAAAATGGATCTAGGCTGGGCTTTTTAATCAAAGGCTGCACTATTGCAAGCTATTGTAGACTCTACCTACAAAGTTTGACATCCACTGTCTTATAGATCAAAACACATCACACATCACTGGTGAATCCTGCTGACTTTGGACTTTCTACCTTTGTTGTACAGAAGAGTGAATCCCAAGTGGTGGGACAAAATGTGCATGAAAGCACCATGGGGGCTTTATCTGGGTTAGGTTTCTGGTCAGATTAATTAAATGAGTGATTAAGACAGAAATATTACAGAAGGGTTACTTGCATTTAGTACATCATTGATTTCATTGAATGAAACTGAAATAAACTGGAGGATAATGAGCAGTTTGAGTTAGTGTATGTGGATGTTTGAAGTGGAAGATATTTCATAAAAGTGTCTCTACTTTAGCTCCTGGGGTTCAGATGTTGTGATATCTCACCCAGGTGGGGTACTGGTTTTGTGAGGAAGTTCAAACAAAATCCCATATTCTGTTTCTTCTTTGGTCCAAGGTGGTGCATTGTGGCGACAGGAGGGTCAAAAGGGCAGGAGGCAAAGGCAAGCTGTGTTGAGTTCGGTAGCCCCTGGGGTGGCACAGGTCCCTAAAAAGACCGAGCAGCTCAGCAGTCTCCTGTTACTGCTTTGTGAATGAAGATGAGTGAAGTGGGGTCGGGGGTCAGCAAAGCTTCCTTCTCAGTGTAGCCTAAACAAGGCTGGAGAAGATGAGATCTAAAGGATCTGTTTCAGTTTAATTTTGTTCTCCAGAAAGCTTTATGGGCTTCCGTACCAACCGAGGAACTGCAGCAGCACAGTTCAGATATCAGGTCATCACAGACTCCCTGTGTGCGTCTAAAGAACAGTTCAGTGTCAGTTTTATAGGCAGTGACCGGAATCTGGGCTTTAATTCCTTAACTTCAAAGGTTTCTCGGTTTTTGGAATTTCTGCTCTGACCCATTTCATTTTGATCTACATCTTTGATTAAGGAACCTAAAGGCTGACTGAAATCCTGTGTTCTTTGCTATTTCAAGTTTGAGGATAAGATATGCAAGCACCTGATGATACAGATAATATTTAGAAGAAATGTTCAATATTAGGTTCGCTAGATGTCTCCCTCACTAAGCAGGCAAAGCTCAAGGTTGCCTCGACATTAAAGGTCTCTTTGCAGGCTTGTGAAATGTGCCTACAAATGGGTGGGTACAGGTCAATTTTCCTTTACTATTTTTATTTCTGTTTTCTTTCATTTCAGGATGTTTTTCCTTCATCTTTGTTCTGTCTATGTTGCATCACACTTTAACATCTGGCCTAATAAACTGTTATTCCTGCATCCTCCACCCATCTATTTATATAAAGATAGATGTCTGTATTTATACATAAGCAAACACTCATCTATAAATGTAGGTGTGCTTGTACATAGCTCACACTGCTATGTATTGTCTAACAATCTAACTCCAACTGTTGACCATCCTGTAATGCTTCATGCAATACAGGTATGGTCAACATCCTGTAATTAATGTTTCTATGAATCAAGATAACAACAGCAATGTATTGATGTGCTTTAATTGGACTGTGACTGTTGTTCACTGCTCCTACACATTGTGGTGCCTCCTATTTGTTTTTAAAGAAAGCAGCCATCTCTACCAGCCTTCTGGCATTTGTTGTCTTAATGTGTTCAGGAAGCAGTGCCTTCCAGGGCCTTCAGCCAACTAACCCAAATGTTTTTAGCTTTAGTGCTTTAAGCAGCAACTGACACCAGGGATGCAGTTCCTTTAATACCATGAGAGAGGGGTGAGGAGTGCAGGCTGGCAGCAAAGTGAAGTGCAGAGTGCAAGCTTGTCAGAGTGTTATCAGGCACAAGTGGAAGCAGAGCAAGGCTGAGAAAGTGGCTTGGTGGAGAGCGGGTGCACCATATGCAGAGGCTACAGTCCTCAATCTAACTGTCCCAGGTTCAATTCCCGCCCGATCACTGCATGTCTTCTCTCTCTTCCCTTCTTCATGGCCAGTTACAAATCAATAAAGGCCACTAGTTCCACAAAAAAATCCTTAAAAACTAACAAACGAGAGGAGCTGTGAGAGCAGTGATGAACAGTAAACATGAGAACAATGGAGGCTGCTAGCAGTTTACCTGAAGCTGCAGTGTAGAGTCGTAGACTTCTACCCAAGTGCAGTCATCAGGAGAAGGTACAGTAAAACCTGATGAAGATCCCCTGGCTGGTCCTGATGGAGGCCAGACAGCAGAAGAAAATCACCTTAGCATCAGTTAAAGGTAGGAGACCAGGCAGCAATAGAGAACAGTAGCAGCTGTCAGCTTCCAGCTGCATTCACAAGATGATGATGGAGAAAAGTACGTTTTTTGGTGCTTTCTAAATCTTAACTTTAAAGTCCCTTTTAACAAAATAAAAAATGTCAAAGAATATTTCACAAGATTGCCACATTACACCTCATTTTTGGTTCTGTTTATTAACAGAAGCCCATGATCCTCAATGAAAACATAACATCTGCTGAGAGGAGGGTGAAAGAAGGCTGTGTAAAGAAACTTACAGGGGTTGGACAATGAAACTGAAACACCTGGTTTTAGACCACAATAACTTATTAGTATGGTGTAGGGCCTCCTTTTGCGGCCAACACAGCGTCAATTCGTCTTGGGAATGACATATACAAGTCCTGCACAGTGGTCAGAGGGATTTTAAGCCATTCTTCTTGCAGGATAGTGGCCAGGTCACTACGTGATACTGGTGGAGGAAAACGTTTCCTGACTCGCTCCTCCAAAACACCCCAAAGTGGCTCAATAATATTTAGATCTGGTGACTGTGCAGGCCATGGGAGATGTTCAACTTCACTTTCATGTTCATCGAACCAATCTTTCACCAGTCTTGCTGTGTGTATTGGTGCATTGTCATCCTGATACACGGCACCGTCTTCAGGATACAATGTTTGAACCATTGGACGCACATGGTCCTCAAGAATTGTTCGGTAGTCCTTGGCAGTGACGCGCCCATCTAGCACAAGTATTGGGCCAAGGGAATGCCATGATATGGCAGCCCAAACCATCACTGATCCATCCCCATGCTTCACTCTGGGCATGCAACAGTCTGGGTGGTACGCTTCTTTGGGGCTTCTCCACACCGTAACTCTCTCGGATGTGGGGAAAACAGTAAAGGTGGACTCATCAGAGAACAATACATGTTTCACATTGTCCACAGCCCAAGATTTGCGCTCCTTGCACCATTGAAACCGACGTTTGGCACTGGCATGAGTGACCAAAGGTTTGGCTATAGCAATCAATGAAGACTGGCTACCAGGCTGGTCCAATTTAGGCATGAAACCTCCCACACTAAAATGACAGGTGTTTCAGTTTCATTGTCCAACCCCTGTATTTCTACTGAGCATCGCAATGTTTCATATTGTGAGATAAACAGATAACAGGTTAACCCTGCTAATGGCTTTTAGTAAGCTTGAAAGGAGCGGGCGTATTCAGGACGAAGATCCAGGATTGTTTCTTAGGTCCAAGTCCGCCCCAAATAGAAATCACCTTGCTGTCACTGAGGACAATGATCCCAAACACAGCAGCAAATCAATAACAGAATAGCTGAAAAAGAATATATTCAGTCAGTCCCAGTCAAAGTCCATATCCTCCTGACTCCAATGCTGTGTTAGCACATACCTCTATAGCTTAATGAACTTAAGCAGTGGCCCAGAATTCCTTCAAACCAGTGTGAGAGAAGAATACAATCATGAAGTAAACAACTACTAAAAGTTTCAGTCCTGAAAGCGGTTTAAGCTTTTGAATCACGTTTATCTACTGAATCTAACAGTAGGTTAAGTTTAACGAAAGACAGTTTATACCACACAATTTGTATTTGTCCAACTTGATTGATGACTGAGGCGACTGTGGCTTGGTGAGAAGAGTGGTGCCCCTGGGCAAGGCACTTAATCTCAAATTGCTTACCGATCGGTGTATGAATGTGTGCATGTTAGTGAGTGTGTCTGGGTGAACGTGGCTCCAATGTAATGTGCTTTGAGCGGTCAGTATGATTGGAAAGGTGCTATATAAGTTCAGTCCATTTACCATTTCTTCTGGATCATTTGCTCCAATTAAATGTCCTGCAGTAGTTTATCTTATTGCTTTTGTTGACATATAGAAATTATCTTTTTCCCTTTATGCTGGCTGTGATGTAACTGTGTCCATTGTGACAGACAATGGATTCATCACCATCGTCTACCAAAAGGAAGAAATTAGGAGATTTTTTTGGCTCTAGTTATGCAAATAAATTCAGCTAAGGGGTTAGCTGGTACTTACACACACACCCACCTCTGGGTCCACGTGCCTCATCCAAATGACCTGAAAACCCCAGGATATCACTAATACATCCAGCCCAAACACCAACTGTAGCTGGCTGTATTTGCTTAATCCGTTTAATCTATTTAATAGTTTTCAAGGGAGGGGCCCCTGAGGTGCTTCAGGGGACCCTGACTGGGTGTGATGTCATCTGCTGCTTAACTGGGCTTTGCCTCTAAATGCTTTCCAGTATGTTTGGAGATCAAAAGGCACACTCACCAGAGCAGCTTTAATCACCTCCACTGCTAGGGGCACGTGTGTGTCTGTGTGTGTATGAGGTATCGACGGTGTGATGCGGATATGCAAAGGGTTGCTGGCATTTCCAAAGATAGCCAGGCTGACATTTCTATTGACTTTGATGTTGATAATCCCTCACAAGTTCCCCAAAGCTAGCGGATATTTTATGTGTGAATATGTTTGTGTTCCCTGTGCGGAACGACCTGCAAGTATATTTGCTGGCGGGTTTTTAGGTCACAATCAGGTTTATCAGTGTTTGCCTATAAAAATGTTGCGGATGTAAAATGTGTGGAAAGTGAAAATTGAGAAAAACATCAACACCTTTTTTTTATTTCTTATTTTTTACCGTCTTTGATCCTCAAGATATCCCCATGGTGAGATCCCATGTAAAGGGCATGGTGTCACTGTTTGAGCAACACCTTATTGCTCTGTTCTTTTTGTTTAAATTGGAGAAATCAAAAGAGGAAAGAACCATGTTGTAATCTCAGTGGACTAATGTTGCAGTAATAAAGGAATAAAAATGTTCTGATTGTATTTGATCGTATGGGCAGATGTTTACTTCAGGTCCCACCAGGCATTGTGTGGCAAGGTGTGACCTAATGTTGACAAAATTAGTTTTAAAGCTTCTGTTCTTCTGTTTAACCTGTTGTCTGTAAAGGCTTCACTAAATACTTGCCAGTGGTATACATAAAAAGGTTGTAAAACTAAATAAAAGGAGGCGGTGTGCAGCAAATGTAGCTATGTGTTACAGAATTCAGGCATGTCAATAATTAAACTGAGTCACAGCATGTGCTGGTACAAGATTGTATTATAATATAGTATATGAAGGTATAGCACAAAGCATCACATATATGCAAAGTTTGAGGGAAACAGTATTAAGGCTCTAGCTGCTGGGGTGGTGTGTAGGATGGACATGGAGAGTCAAAGAACAGATGGAAATGGTGGTGGAAGGGCTCAACAAAAATAAAAAGCAAATAAATTATGAAATTGTTCTTTTACCACTGCTACTACTCATCTAATTCTGCACTTGTAGTAACTCTGCTTAGTAAATATGCTTTCTGTATGAAATGTGCATTTTCTTCCCTTTAGCTCTATGTAATGTAACTCTGACACATGCCACAGTAGCCAACTCTCATGCATCTATTGTGAGTCTGATGCGTTTCCTCTTTCTCAGTCTAACTGTGCTCAAATAAATTTCACTCTGAATAAGGAAACTGGTTGCAGGACTCAGGAACATTGTTTTCCACAAAACTGTCTGTGACTGGTCATTTCAAACACAGTGGCAGAGCTGACTTTGTCTTATTTTTGACAGGCAGAACTCCTCATCAGTGTGGTCTTTAAACCTTTTGGTGGGCAGAGGATAAAAAGACAATAGTGGCATCATCCACACTCTGTGCCAAAAGACACACCCATGTTATTTGCACACACGCAGAAGGGGATTTTCCTCAAAGAGATTTTAGCTGCCATTTTCCTGACCCTTGACCTGTAGAAGCTGGACCTACTTCCAAATTGTGTCTATGTGTGAGGACCACCTCATGTCCCGAGACAGGGTGGTTCATAGGAAATCGAAGTGATCCAATGTCGACACAGTGTTGTGGACGTTGAGGATGGTCAGGGGAGGCATTGGGGAGGCGGTTCTTCGGAAGAGCATTGCAGCTGCTGCTGTGTCATTGTGGCATTGTGGAATGACCCAAAAATGACATCACTTAATCTCATACACTTCGCTGTGCATGCGCCTTACTCACCTTCAGCACATGCGTTGAGAAAGCAGACCTACTGACAAAAAAGGTTAATAATAATTACTTGACCACTTGGGAGTACTTATGGGATTAAAATTTCGATCCCAGTTGACTCTTATGAAAAAATAGATGAAACAAGATGGTAACATCTAAGGGAAATAACTTACCTGGCCGTATTGCAGCAGGACATTGAATTTCACCTCATTGATCTCCAAGTATTAATGGTCGTTTTAACAAACATACTTCAGAGACATCAAAGGACCTAATCTTGCACAAAATCTGCTCCTTAATAGACCAATGTAACATTTATGACAGAAGCTTTAATGCAATGCTACACCACAAATGATCGGCAATATTCACCAAATCGTTTGTGGGCAACAGTCGTTATCTCTCTACTTAAAGAATCAAAATAACCTGCTCGTCTCTAAATAATTTAAGTATGACTGTAGCAGCCGGGATTTATTGTTCTTATTGAAGTGATTTCCCAGGTCTTTTCAAATTTATTTTATTGCATTTTTAGTGATATATTAAATGTACCTTCACCTGTCCAGTTTTTAAACTTATATTTCAGGCACTTGAAGATTTGTGTTGTTTAGGCATTGTGTATAGACTTTGTTTCTTTTTTCCTACTTAAAAATAGCTCCACAACAATAAAAGTTTGCCCATCTATTAAATGTTTCAGACTTAATGCAATAGACTGACATCCTTGGCATTGCATGAAGTAGATTATACAAAATGCATTATTCTATGATGTCCTCTTTTTAAAATAGATACACTAACTTAGGTTTAACCTCCAACCTTTTTTGATCATAAGAACCTCTGAATAGTAGTTTTTGGTAACATAAGATCCATAAGGTAAAAAAACTGAACCAATATCAGTAGTAAATCATGGAAAATAAATTAACCTGTCAAGCTTGGAGGGGTTTTAGAGCAATTCCCGCCTGAAATTACATAACTTGTATTCATCCACATCTTCTCTATAACTGCAGCAAATTTGGGGTGAACCAGTTGAAGTTTATTTGTTCCACAAAGGTTTTAGTGGGTAATGTGCCAGGCGGAGCTGGGATTTCGGCACAATTTAGCCAAATGTGCCAAAACTGTGCCAAATGGGTTTTGACCTGATAAAAGGGAATCTGGTCAAATAAAAGTGCTGATTTCCATTGTAGGACTCCTTCTGCATATGACATAACCTTTGGTCATGACATTTACCCTGTGTATCATCAAAATGTACCATCGGAACAGCATAATATCAATATAATGAATAGAAAACAAGCTGAATTAAAGCGGTTGGTCTCCAAACAGAGGGATTTTAGTGAAAACAAAAATTTTCAATGGAAAACAATCTAAACAAATGTACAATGGCCACTTTGTTCTCAAGAGGTCAGCTCTAAAGGGGACCTGCACTAACCCATTGTATATTATAGTGGCCATGAAGACAAAGAGGTTTTCAGCTGTAAGAGGTGACCACTTGAATTTCCTCCCTGCTGAAATTAGTCTCTGTGCATTTTCATTTGTGTTCTGAATAATAGTCCGGATGGTGCTCACACGAAAAAAAAAGTTTGAACAGGCTGAGCGGTGACCATGTTTTAGTGGTGTTAATCCTGGGTCCTGGAGGATGCTTGGTGAAAACGTAAGAGCTTGTGGCTCAGTGTGAGGCTCACCTGGAGAATGCCACATGTCCTCACTGTCATCACCAGGTGGAGAGGTAGCCTTACTCACCCACCTGGAGACTGGCCTGGTTGAAGTGCTCCTTTTTCTTGAAGCAGAAACAACCTTATGCTTCACTGGCCTTGAGGCGGACTGTAGCTGATGGGCAGGATGGCTAAAACTCCTCATCTTGTTCTGCACCATTTTCATTGGGGAAACAGAAAGATTTATGTTGAAGACTAACTTTGTTTGTCTAAATGGCAGCTAAAAATGAAGCCGTATCTGGCAATGACTTATAACAGGCATAGGAACACAGTGTTAACACTTTGATGACACATTATGTGTCTTCTGTAAACACAATGGTTTGCAGAATAGATTTCTCACCTCGAAGAAGAGAAGGCCGAAACCAAAAGGTTTGGGAGGCAGGGTTTCTTGGGGGCCGGACGGCCCTGCGTGCTCCTGGCTGTAAAAATATAGAAATAGATTAGTTCATAGCAAGGTTTTCTGGTTACAAGATTATAAATTGTTTGCTACTGTACTCCAAATATAGCCAAATAACACAAAACAGCAATGTTATAAAACAGTAGTGTTATTGGTGAAGTGTAAATGATAAAACAGCTTCATACCGGGCTTTCAAGTAGTCAACCATACAGAACAGGTATGTACCCCTTCATTGCTAAGTTTCCTGGTTACAAAACCAAAATGAATATGCCGTATCATCTCTTTTTGAAATAACAGCCATGTAATATAAAGATGCTGGAAATAAATAGTAACGGTATTAATTACTCATGTATTGGGCCAATAAGAAGAAGTTGCTCATCTTCCTCCTCATCAAAATCCACGCTAGTGTCTGAAGAATCCTATATTTCAATGTCGCTCAACCTGGTAATTTCTTCCAAAGCTTCCAGAGCTTCATTTTCCTCTTCTACTCCATTATATTAAAAGAAATCCAACAAAAAAACAACATCGCCGAAGAGAGTTGCTGAAACAACGAGCTGACTGTGTCTACAGCTGTGTTTAATGAGGCCTGTGTGTAAAGTAGTTCAATTCAATTCAATTCAATTCAGTTTATTTATATAGCGCCAATTCACAACACATGTCGTCTCAAGGCACTTCACAAAAGTCAGGTACATGCATTACAATTAATCCAAATCATTGAACAGTGCAGTCAGATTCTGTTATTTATTCAAATTGGATAAAAAGTTTTTCTATCTAAGGAAACCCAGCAGATTGCATCCAGTCAGTGACTTGCAGCATTCACTCCTCCTGGATGAGCATGTAGAGACAGTGGACATCCACTGGCTTTGACTTTGCAGCAATCCTCATACTGAGTCATGCATGTAGCGACAGTGGAGGGAAAAACTCCCTTTTAACAGGAAAAAAACCTCTAGCAGAACCAGGCTCAGTGTGAGCTGCCATCTGCCACGACCGACTGGGGTTAGAGAAAACGAGCAGAGACACAAAGAGAACAAAGAAGCACTGATCCAGGAGTCCTTTCTATGGGAAGGGAAAAAGTTAAATGTTAATGGATGTAGCTCCTTTAGTCGTTTCACCTAGAAAGAAAGAACAGATAAACTCTGAGCCAGTTTTTCAAGGTTAGAGTCTGAAAGAGAGCACATAGAGTTAGTTAACAGTAAAAGCTCCGTCAGTAGCTATGTCTAGGAGAGAGAAAGGGTTAAACACTGAAAGACAGGGCCATGTGGATCATCGGTAGAGGGTGAGCATTAAGTTGTTGCCAGCAGAAGCTCGGACGATGCCCCTCTCCAGACAGTTGTCACAGGTAGACACAGAGTCAGGCCAGGTGTAGCTTCTAGGAAGAGAGAAAGAGAGAGAACAAAGTTAAAAGCTGAAATAACAGCAAATAATACAAAATTGAAGAGTAGTGTGAGAAAGTAGCGAAAAGGGTGAAAGTGGTCATTATGTCCTCCAGCAGCCTAAGCCTATAGCAGCATAACTACAGAGATAGCTCAGGATAACCTAAGCCACTCTAACTATAAGCTTTATCAAAAAGGGGAAAGTTTTAAGCCTAGCCTTAAAAGTAGACAGGGTGTCCGCCTCACGGATTAAAACTGGAGCTGGTTCCACGGAGAGGAGCCTGATAACTAAAGGATCTGCCTCCATTCTACTTCTAGAGACTTAGGAACCACCAGTAAACCTGCAGTCTGAGAACGAAGTGCTCTGTTAGGAACATATGGAACAAATCAGATCTCTGATGTATGATGGAGCTAAATCATTAAGGGCTTTATATGTGAGGAGGAGAATTTTAAATTCTATTCTGGATTTAACAGGAGAGCCAATGAAGGGAAGCTAAAGTAGGGAAATATGATCTCTCTTTTTATTTTCATCAGAACTCTTGCTGCAGCATTTTGGAATCAGCTGAAGGCTTTTAACCTGCCTTTTGTGGACATCCTGATAGTAAAGAATTACAATAGTCCAGCCTTGAAGTAACAATGCATGGACTAGTTTTTCAGCATCAATCCTGGACAGGATATTTCTAATTTTGGCAATGTTCCGGAGATGAAAGAAGGAATCCTGGAAACCTGTTTTAATATGGATTTAAATGACATGTCCTGGTCAAAAATAACACCAAGGTTTTTTTACTTTATTATCGGGGGTCAATTTAATGCCATCCAGGTTAAGTGATTGACTAAGCAGTTTCTTTTTTAAAAACTGCCCGTCCAAAGACGACAACTTCTGTCTTGTCTGAATTTAGAAGCAGAAAATTTAAAGTCATCCAAGTTTTTTGTCTTCAAGCCATGCTTGTAGTCTATCTAACTGGTGGGCTCATCAGGATTTTTGGATAAGTAAAGCTGAGTTGTCATCAGCGTAACAGTGAAAATTTATTCTATGCTGCCTGATAATTTGACCTATTGGAAGCAATTATATAGTAAAGGAATTTGGCCCAAGTACTGAACCCTGTGGTTTCTCCACAATTAACCCTGGAGTTTAAAGATGATTTATCATTTACATGAACAAAACTGGAATCTGTCAGACAATAAGATTTAAACCAGCCTAGTGCTGTTTTCCCCTGATCCCTACAGCATATTCCAGCCTTTCTAAGAGAATATTATGATCGACTGTATCAAATGCAGCACTGAGATCTAACAGAACCAGTACAGACACAAGTCCATTATCTGAGGCAATAAGAATATCATTAGTGACTTTCAGCAGAGCTGTTTCAGTGCTATGATGAGCTCTGAAACCTGACTGAAACTCTTCAAACAGGTCATTGCTGTGTAAATGCTCACACATTTGATTAGCAACTATTTTCTCAAGAATTTTAGATAAGAACAGAAGTTGAAACTGCCAATTTTATAACCTCCATTACGCACAGAATTTATGTCACGGGACAACGAAGGACAGACACATGACATACCATGCTCAGTCACGTGGGGTTGGACAATACTATGGCCCTGTCCCAATACCCACACTACACTCTACGCTCCTCTATGAAGTGTGTACTTTGTAAAAGTGCACGTATGGGTTTAAGTGCGCAGGTTACAAGCAAGCAAAATTGTAGAATTGGGACAGTGTGGGTTACGTCATCGACTTGCACCTCTGCAACGTAACTGCGATATCTAAAATGGCGGGACCCATCGCTGTTTTTGCAGTCTTGCTGCTAAAAAATATTGCAACATAATTGCAACAAGCAATTGTTTTGAGGAGAGAAAAGTGCAGGAAGCGAAGGAGGCTTTTACACCAGACTCTCCCCACAGCAGAAGTGTTTGTTCAAAAGGTAATTTCAATGTTATTGGCTACTGACTGCCCAGAATCACTCTTGGATCACAAGTCTTACAATGTTGAGGCTGGAAAACCAGTAAAAATATGTATATTTGTCAGCTTGCTGTCTAAAGCTTACACAGTTTTTATTATTCTGATTTGATGGTTAATTACATTGATGGTTGTAATTGGTTTTTGCTCAAAACATCACCTGCAGCAGTGAATTATGGGTAATACACTTTGGCAAAGTCCACTTTGAAGCACGCTTATCTAAGTGTGGATTGAGGGCACAAAGGGGGCGGGGCTAAGGACCACTCTGGAGAATTGGGACACACTACGCACTCGTACATCAACAGGAACGTGCAATTCAGGGACACAAGGGTGGAAGTGCGAGTATTGGGACAGGGGCCTATGTCTGTGTACCGAAGCATTTTTTCGAGAAAACTGCCACTTCCGGAAAGAGCTTTAAACAACTTCCGATGTTTTTAAAGTGCCGTAAAACCAAAAATATTTGTGAAAAACCAATATTAAAGTCTCCTCCAGCGAGGTATTTATGCCAGCCACTCCTGGGAAGGTTCACCACTGTGGATAGTGACTCTCACTGTAGTGTTGCTTTTTTAGATTTTTTTAGCCTACTACGTTTTTTTAATTTAAGTCTTCCTTTTCATGTTTTTCTTTTTTTGTTTTACTTTATTGAAATATATTTCCTCGTGTGGTCTCCCTTTATGTTACCCCACCATACGAGTCTGGTGGATGTAACAGTATACTTTAAGGAGTTTTTAAATTGTCCAAAAATATAGGTCCAGGAATTGCTTTAGTTATAATGATCTCATTTCATTATGTACAAAAATGGAAAAGGGTGAAGACATCTACAAAATGGCTGTTTTTGGCAAAATATGGATGGATGGATGGATGGATGGATGGATGGATGGATGGATGGATGGATGGATGGATGGATGGATGGATGGATGGATGGGCGGGCATACGGGCGTGCTGGCTTCCTGCAATCTCACCCTCTTCAGAAAATAGACCAGCTGACGTTTTTAATCCATAGCAGTTCCAGTGCTAGTTCAGAACCAGTTCTTTCAAAGTGAATTCTTTCTTTTGCAGGCAGCAAAGCATTGCCTCTGGTACTGAAAAACCTTTATTACGCTACCACCATCTATCCCCAACAGACCGTCAGAGAATGCCAAACAGAGCTGCAGCAGCAACTTGGTACCCAGTGTCTGAGCCAAATGAACAACATATTACAAATTAGCATTTGAACATTTGTTTTACCCACATGTAGCATTAGCTGAAAATGACTTTGGGGTCAAATGACTGTTGAATGTTGTGAGAAACCCAACTGCAGATGGACTTATAGAGTTTGAGTAACATGATGTATGTTGTCCTGTAAATATTATGACAGCTGCATAACTGTAATTTAGGTAAACCACCAACAGTGAAACACTGACTGATTGTTTAGAAAGCTGAGACTTTCAGCTGATTCCATTCACTGTCTCTGTGTTTTATACACCACTGTATGGCTTGCTAATAGAATTTTAGTTTTTATCAAAAACAGTTTTTTTGTTCTATCTGATAATTTAGCACTGTGGTAAATTACTGCCAAATGAATGTTTTACTTATGATGTCACACTCATGTTGGAGAGTTTCCATCACATGGATGTGTAGTTGTAAAAACCTCTGTAATTGCTCCATATATTACCAAGTGCAGCTTGACAGCATTACGTGCTTGTCTGTGCATGCCTGCTGTTGTCTATCTTCCGTTGTGTAGGCTGAGTGAACAGGTGTTCGAATCAGTCAGTGACAGAAGGAGTCTTGATGCAGCCTGAAGACCCAGAGCGTAAACAAAGATGAGTGGTTTGTGAGACAGCTTATCTCCTGCTGGAGGAAGTCCTGCCATCCGATATGCTGTCTCCTAGCCTCCACTGCCCCCCAGCCCCACACACACAGACTGTTGACCCTTCTGTCTTTTTTAAAGCAGGGATCAAAGGTGCTTGACCTTTTGACCTGCAGAGGGCGATTAAGAGGTCCAGAGGAATTATAAAAAACAAAGAAGTACTGTATCGACCTGTATGATCCTAGTACCTACTTAAATAGAATTGGAGTAGAGATTTTTGCTTCTTGTTGCTGAACGTGCAGTGGCACGCCGAAAACCTTTTCACAGAGGGGGCAGTGGCGCCGACAGGGAGGTACAGCCCCCCTAGAATAATATTGGCCACCCCAGTTGCCCAACCAGATGTTGTAAGCAGTTGATTTAATGACAGCCACTGAGTTGTCCACATACTCATCTGCCTTTTCTGATTACCGGTGAATGTGGCATCAAACGATGGTTAAAGTTTGCCCTGCTTATAATGTTTTAAGTTACTTATTTCTATATGTAGTTGTCAAGGTAGGAAAAATTCACTGACCACCTGTTAATGCTTTCAATACTCCTCACCTCTCATCGACTCTTTTATTTGGCGCCCCAAAGGACAATCCTCAGTCAGAGATCAGTTGTACGTCTCCACAAGTTTATTAAAACCAATCTGAATTCAGAGAGGGAGACATCATGTAAGTGTGATGTCTCCCTCTCCCTCTGCTACCTGGAATCGTCTGTGTGTTGTCTGACTGGGGCTGCGTTCCATTCCGTTTTATACCCCACCGTTGCTGTGCTGCACCTTTTTTTAGTTACATACACAATCATTCTATCTGTGAATGTCTCCCCAGCAACAGCATCAAAGAAACAGAGATACATTTAATCATTGAATTAAAGAATTGTTTTGCATACATCTTCTAGACGTTTCTGGGTGGAATAGTTATCAGACGTTTCGGTCAGCACAGAGAGGAGTGGCACACCTCCCCACAAACACTCCTGGCTCCTCATGGTACAGACAGAAAACACCTGCAAGCCTTAACCTTTAATAATGCACACTCATTATGTTATGATAATAGAAGCTAATGTTAAGGTTTTTTCTATCAAAAGCATAACTAAAACTCCTAATTAAAATCAATCTATAAGCAGCAGAGTTCCAAATATATCTTAGTCTTAGCTACTAATAATAATTCGTTTATATTTCCACATAATGTAATGAACCAATCTTCTGTGTCTTTAAATTATCTGTGTTTGAGCGGTCAGCCCGTTAACATGTATAACACGGTGAGGAGGGTGGGCCCAGTAATCTGTATAAAACAGAGTTCTTCATGCACTGCAGAAGGCTGCAGCAGATTACGATCCAGCTTGTGAGTTGAAGTAATTTGTTTAGCCTTTTCTGTCTGATGAAAGTCTGATGGTCATGTTTGCACAAGTTTTGCACCCTTGGCAAGCGAACCGAGGTATGTCATGTTATAGATTTGTATTGTTCTTAATTTTACTTGTGAAGAACTGTGCATGTTATTCTACGTAAAAGTGTTTGGTTTTATGGCTTTGAATGTAACTGTGGCACACGTTATCTGGTTTATTGTTCCATACGTTCCTAACAGAGCACTTCGTTCTCAGACTGCAGGTTTACTGGTGGTTCCTAGAGTCTCTAGAAGTAGAATGGGAGGCAGATCCTTTAGTTATCAGGCTCCTCTCCTGTGGAACCAGCTCCCAGTTTTAGTCCGTGAGGCGGACACCCTGTCTACTTTTAAGGCTAGGCTTAAAACTTTCCTTTTTGATAAAGTTTATAGTTAGAGTGGCTTAGGTTATCCTGAGCTATCTCCCTTATTTTACCTCCGTCTTCTTCCCTCCCTGTTGGATGGACTAAGGGGGAGTCAGGTTTAGCCTAAACCGGCTCAGTTATGGTTGAGGTGCAAACACACCCTCCATTTCTGCTACCTGTATGACCCACTCTCTTTTCCAATTGTTATGGTTTAATCTGACAGAGAGAGGTATCCCAATCGTTGTGGTTTTTAGTATAACAATGGCCATCAGTGGGCTCTAGATGGACAAACTGTCAACTTTTAAGGCTAGGTTTAAAACTTTCCTTTTTGATAAAGCTTATAGTTAGAGTGGCTTAGTTTATCCTGAACTATCTCTGTAGTTATGCTGCTATAGGCTTAGGCTGCTGGAGGACATAATGACCACTTTCACCCTCTTCGCTACTTTCTCACACTACTCTTCAATTTTGTATTATTTGCTGTTATTTCAGCTTTTAACTTTGTTCTCTCTCTTTTCTCTTCCTAGAAGCTACACCTGGCCTGACTCTGTGTCTACCTGTGACACCTTTCTGGAGAGGGGAATCCTCCAAGCTTCTGCTGGCAACAACTTAATGCTCACCCTCTACCGATGATCCACATGGCCCTGTCTTTCAGTGTTTAGCACTTTCTCTCTAGCTACTGACTGAGCTTTTACTGTAACTAACTCTATGTGCTCTCTTCAGACTCTAAACTTGAAAACTGGCTCAGAGTTTATCTGTTCCTTCTTTCTAGGTGACTTCTAGGTGACTAAAGGAGCTACATCCATTAACATTTACCTTTTCCTTCCCATAGAAAGTATTCCTGGATCAGTGCTTCTTTGTTCTCTTTGTGTCTCTGCTGTGTTTTCTCTAACCCCCAGTCGGTCGTGGCAGATGGCCGCTCACACTGAGCCTGGTTCTGCTGGAGGTTTTTTCCTGTTAAAAGGGAGTTTTTCCTCTCCACTGTCGCTACATGCATGCTCAGTATGAGGGATTGCTGCAAAGTCAACGCCAGTGACTGTCCACTGTCTCTACATGCTCATCCGGGAGGAGGGAATGCTGCAAGTCACTGACTGGATGCAATCTGCTGGGTTTCCTTAGATAGACAAACTTTTTATCCAATTTGAATAAATAATAGAATCTGACTGCACTGTTCAATGGTTAGGATTAATTAGAATGTATGTACCTGACTTTTGTGAAGTGCCTTGAGACGACATGTGTTGTGAATTGGCGCTATATAAATAAACTGAATTGAATTAAACTGAATTGAATTTATTTGCCTTTTTTTTGCATTTTAGGACCTGATAATGTCTCCCCATCATGCCTGAGAGACTGAACTGACCAACTGGCACTCATCTTCACTGAGATCTTCAACAAGTCCCTGTAGTTGCGTGAGGTTCCCTCCTGCTTCAAATGCTCCACCATCATCCCAGTACCCAAAAAAAACCCCACCATTAAATGACAGGATTAAATGACTACAGGCCTGTTGCTCTGACATATGTGGTCATGAAATCCTTTGAGCAACTGATGTTGAAACATCTGAAGGACATCACATGCCCTTTGCTGGACCTTTGCAGTTTGTTTTACTTGGCAAACAGATCGGCAGATGATGCAGTCGACTTGGGACTACACTTCATCCTGCAACACCTCAACCACCCATAGACATACGCTAGAATTCTGTTAGTGGACTTCAGCTTGGCCTTCAACGCCATCAACCCAAACATCCTCCACCAGAAGCTCACCATGCTCAAAGTCCCAGCTTCCTGAAGGACCGGCAGCAGCAGGTGAGACTGGGGAGCCTCTTTTCCCGCACAAGACCAATTAGCACTGGTGCTGCCCAGTGATGTGTTCTCTCCTCACTCCTTTTCTCTTGCTACACAAATGACTGCATCTCAGCAGACCCATCTGTGAAAACCCTGAAGTTTGCAGATGACACCACTGTCACTGGTCTGATCCAGGACAGTGATTAGCCTGCATATAGACAGGAGGTGGATTTGCTGGTACACTGATTTGGTCAGAACCACCATGAACTTAACAGACTCAAAACTGAGGATGATGGTGGACATTCGTAGAACTCCGCCCACACACACCGCCCTCACCATCCTCAACACTGTGTCTGCTGTGGACCACTTCCGGTTCCTAGTGTAACAGGGTTGTTATTGTTTTGTCAAAATGCACCTTTATTTTCTTAAAATGTTTTACATGTTTTGCGCAAAAGATTTTCTTGTAGTTATTACATGTGTTCTTATTATCTGGGGAAACAGTTTCGATTCCTTTTTGAATGTATTTAGGGCTCTTTTTGTTTATATAGTTTTGTTGCCTCCTAGTTGAGTTTGTTAGCATCAGTAGCCGTTAGCAGCTGTATCTGGTGTGCTTGGATGTGTTAGCGGGTTGTCTGTGTCACTACTTTGCTGTGCAGGGGCAGGAGCTACAGCCAGACCACCACCAACCATATTTATGTTTTCTGTAACAGTTAGTGTTAATAAATGGAGTGAAACTGAAAGAAGTCCTGAGTGAGTGATCCTTCAGTTCGCTGGTAAAGAGCCAAAAGTTGGGGGTTACACTAGGAACCACCATTTCTCGAGATATGAGATGGTCCTCACACATAAACAATGTTTGGAAGAAGGCCCAGCAGAAGTTGTACTTCCTGAGGCAACTCAAGAAGTACAACCAGCAACAAGGACCTGCTGGTCGTCTTCTATACTGTCATAATTTTGTCTGTCCTGTCTTCATCTATCTTGGTGTGTTTTGGCCTCAAGAAGGGACAGGTTCAGACTGCAACGTCAGGTCTGCAGAGAGAATCTAGAACAACACCATGCATACTTGGACTCATGTCACATTATCTTCTCTGTAAAGTCACTTGTGTTGTGTATATATGTACATTTTAAATATATTTTATATTTTTAATTTCCATTTATATTGAAAAAAAATCTTCACTGAGAGCAAAGTGTACCAGAGTCAAATTCCTTGTTTGTGTCACAGACTTGGCAATAAAGTTGATACTGATTGCTATTTATGACAATG